>JASDQU010504132.1:46778-80188 GCA_032191745.1 Picea mariana | reverse complement strand
ATGTGGTAGTGAGGACCCAGTTCAGTTGTTCGGGGCTCCAACATTTCGAGGGTTCGGAGAACTATTATCGCTTTGAGTTGAAATCCCCTAGAGTGATAAACTCCCAGATTCATTAACCACATTTATTTTAATTAACCCAAAATTAATACTTTAATCATTTGGCATTTCGGGAGTTCTGAACTTTGGCTCTTCGAGGTTTCAACGTTCAGGAGTTTTTGACAAAGATGAGCTTGGACGTTTTGGCACCAAAGTCAAGGAGTGCAGTTTGTGTAACTCTGTGATTAAACCTTGTGCCTTTCAGGACCCCTGAATGGACGAGAGCCATTGATCTGAGTGGCCTGTTGGATGGTTGATATTTCAGATCCGACATGTCCACATGAAGGCACTATCGCTGATGTGTCCACATGAAGAGAGTGACATGTGTCACCCAAAAATGAGTGAATGACGTAACCAAAATGGCCTGAAATGAGTGCCACATGTCAGCGATCGATGGATTCCACGTGTCACCATGGATGAATTCTACACGGTGGTGATTCAACATTCGGGAGTTTTTGAGTGCTAAGTGTGGAGATCTCCCGGATGGATGATCTCTCAAAGCGATGCGGTGATTCGATAGTTGGGAGTTTTTGAGAAAGACGAGCTTGGACGTTTCGGTGCCGAAGTCACAAGGTGTAGTTTGTGTAACTCTGTGATTAAACCTCGCGCCTTTCTGTACCCCCGAATGGATGAGAGTCATTGATTTGATCGACCTGTTGGATCTTTACCATTGAAAATGTAACCTGTTTGTTCTCACAATCTCATCCCGAAATTGACTGCTCTGAATTGTTGCATTTTGTTCATGGGTGTTCCCTGTGGATACAAAAAGGCTTGTTCGACCTGTTGTGAGCTCAATCAATGTCAAGAATGATGAGTAGTATTCTGAACTAAATCATGACATGTAATTATCCTTCAAGAGAAACAAAAACAAAATGCGCAAAGACTCAATCAAGAATCGAAACGATAGAACCAAGTCATTTAGAGAGGGAAATTGACGCAACCAACCAGAAGGAGAATTATTTTCAAGAAGGTATAGGGAAAATGAGGCAAGAGGGGCAGGGGTGCAGACTTGGTTATTATATAACGGTTTTTGTTTCTTTGGTAAAGGGTAGGTATCATTCACCTTATTTCCCCTTAACCCCTTGACACAGTCTTTCCAAGTGACTTCATTCATTTGAGTGACCTAGAGAGAAGGGTGGCATTACCATGTCTTATCCCCCTTCATCAACCAACTAGGTCCTGGGACGTCTCCCTTGGAGTGAGGTTTTCCTCCTCCTAAAGAGAAAGAGGTACCTTATTGAGGTGATAGTGATAGGGTTACCTCTATGTTACATCAATCTAATCCTACCTGCCTTTAATATTTTGGAAAGTATAGATTGTGTGATAAAAATTTTGGTGTCGTTTCCAGGGAACATCGAGTCAATTTTCCTCGAACGACAAATTTTCTGTAAGCCTTTTTCTTAAATCCTTTCACTTTTCAAAGCTTACGTAGCGACTCCACTGAGGGTGATTCCCTCTTTTCCATTTGATAATCCCTAGAAGGGATATCTGGTGACTCCACTAATGATAAATCCAACCATGGCTTCTCAATGGGGCTCAGTTAATTTTAAACCCTTGGATATGAGTGAAATTATGGGTTACCTTCGACAAATGTCTCTTGTTATCACACAGTTTGTAGTTAGGATAATGGATTGATGAAAAGAGGTCAAACTGGTGTAACTGAACCAATCCCACCCACTGTCACCTCAATGGGAAGGTTCTTTCTGTTTAGGGAGGTAAGGCTCAGGGGAGACCTCCCCGGTGACCTGGGGTTTTGAGAAGGCAAAGGGTTTTAGCAAGGCTAAGTGATAATAATCCCCCTCACAAATCACCACCTGATCAGAAAGTCTGGCTTATAGCCAATAATTATAACCATAAGTAGTAACCAAGAAGTATCCCTCCTCGAGAACAAAGCAACACTAAAACTACATGTGCATGATTTTTTGTTGGTTAGTACTTCATATAATCAAGGATTTTATGATAATAAGAAATTGAGCAATAATATTGATGAAGTAAATCAATTTTTACAATATAACAGTTATTACAATCTCACTTCTCAATAAATGATAAATAAGCGTGGAATTCAATGTAACAAAATCAACAGTTCATAGATAATGCCTTAACCAACCATTCAATTGCTTTAAAAGTAAAATGATAGCTGCACCAAGGTGTTTATAATACAAGAAGATGACAGAAACAATATAATTAGTAGGGTTAGTCTTAGGCTAGGGTTAGTAAGAGTTAGGGTTTTTTCAAAATATTGGAAGTTTGTTTTACGATCAAGTCACTCAAATAATAAGGCCTTAGATCAGTGCACCTAGGGTATATGGAGTCAGAGAGGACGCAAAGGTTGAAGGATTTAGTGAAAATGGTAAAACTAACTACAAGAGAGTTAAACTTTGAGGTGTTTCTATGGCAAGGCCTCAAAGATGAAACCTTAGGGGAGAGAGGCTCACTTTGGTGTAGAAAACCTAGGCCTCAGTGCTCTCTCCTCCTTCCTTAGCTCAATGGGAAAAACGACAAGCTTGAAATAATGATTGATCTAAGACAAAAGGGTTAGCAAGTGATGTGTTTCTATAGCAAGGCTTCACTAGGCAAACCCTAGGGAAAAATGGCTCACCAGGTCTAGAATAGCTAGGCCTTGGTGTGTTTTTCTCCTTCTTAAATCAACAAGGAAAAAACGGCTAGGCTAGGAGGAATGATAGAGTGTTGCAATGGCAGGGATCTATCTTCTTCATGCAAATCAAATGGCTAAAAATCTTGATGGGGACATGAGACAAGGAAATCAACTAGTGCTTGTCACCTAGGGTTTGATTCAGCAAAATATAATCACATATGCAAGTAAATAAAACTAAAACCATTCAATCAAAAAGTGTTTGCAGAAATTCACTTACATAAACCAAGAAACCATGTAGCAAAAACCTAGTTGTAACACCTTCCACTAAGAGAAATGCAAAAAATTCCAAGTAAAATCTTCCTTCAACAAGTGCGCCTCAATATTTCATCCAATAACCATAAGAAGGGAGAAAATTTCATACCTCACTAATGAGTGAGTGAGAGATGATGAAAAAATGAAGGTAAAAACCCTCAATTTATACAGTAGAAATGACCTAAATTACATTTTAGGTCATTAAAAGGCCGACAAGGCCAAAATACTAAAATCGTATTGTTTTACATTAAATTCTTAAATTAAAACCCTAATCAAGAAATAGAGAGACATCATCCCCTTTTTAGGGTGACATTATCCCCTTCTAGGGAAAATGAAGCCTCCTGGAGAAAAATGTTAGACCTCCTTGGGCTTCTCCAAGCTGCCACATGTGCCAAAACTGCCAAAGATGCCTCCCAAAATGTCCATACTGATGGATGGCGTCATGGGCATCCTGGGAGATGTTCTAGGCCTTCCAAGGCTAACGTTCCTGTGGAGAGGGATCAACCCCCCTAAGTACAGGCCTGCTCAGCTGCCTCTGGTGGATTCTTCTGCTCTTCCCTAGTACAAACACTCTGCTCTGTCTCTACCCCTCACTGGGGTCTCAACATCCATCTGGTGGGATCTTTAGCCCCATGGAAGTATGAACTGATCATCTCCCCATGTGTACCTATCCAACATGGTACCTAACCATCGGGCATGATCCTGCACATCAACAACTACACCCTCCATGGGCTCATAAGTCACAGGGATCATATCAATGTCAATCACATATAATCATCAATATTTATTAAACATGTGCATAAAATATCTTTACCCCATTCTAGTTCTCAAAGACATTATACAAGTCTGCAATACAAGTTTAGGGAAAGTAACAAGACGTCCTATTGGGCTAGAGTCTACTGGAAAAGGGTTTTTCCTGGAAAGGATCAAATCCAAGCCATGAAAATGGGTGAGGTGGATGGGGATTCCTGGGAAAAAGGTGCAGTGATAGCAGGGATGGCTTACCAGTGGGTGCCTTTGTGGAGGGTGAGTTGTACCTGTCATTGATGCAAATATTTCCAAGCCCATTCATGCCTTTTATCTTCATTCTTTTTCTTCCAAAATGTTGGTCAAAGGACACTACCTTGGCTTGGTGAGCATTGGTGGTAATGTTAGCCACAAGCATTTCATGGAAATGAGAAGTATGGCTTGTGATGAGACCCCCTTTCCCTTGGCTATGCCACCAAGAGCCACTACCCTGGCATGGTGACCAGATGTTGGTAGTGTCATACCGCTAGATGTTCATGGACCTAGGTTGGCTCATGATGAGACCCCCTATCCTCTAACCAGGTCTTGTATTTATTGTTTTTTTTATCTTTTTCTTTTTTCTTTCAAGAAGCTAGTCAAGGGACACTTCCCTAGCTTGGTGACTAGAGGTGGAAATGTTATCCACAAGTACTTTCACTGAAATGAGAAGGTTGTCTCATGATAAGACCCCCTTTCTCTTGGCCATGCAACAAAGGGCCACCACCCTAGCGTGGTAACCAGCTGCTAGTAGTTTCATACCATTAGGCACCCATGGACCTAATGGGTTGGCTCTTAATGAGACCCCCTATCCATCAACTAGGCCTTGATTTATTTTTTACGGGTCCCTTTGTTTCTTACTGAGAATATTTTTAATGCTTTCTTGGGGATCCCTGGGTGAATCATATCGAGGTTTTATTCTTAGGATTTTATTGTCAACTTCCTTTACCCCCAAGCCCTTTAGCCCATTATTCCAATAAGGTAAGGTAAAAACCCTAAATGATTGGCCAACCCCATGCCCAGACCAGTGTAATGGGATGGGTGAGCGGGAAATAAGGTGGAAAATGGTATGTATGATGGGAACGAATGATGGATTTTCAGAAATCCCCCCAGTGGTAAATCAAAACCTATGGACATAATCTTGATAGGGCATCCTGTCATTCCCCCCAGACATGGTCAAGTGGAAAATCATAACATCCAATCATATATTAGAAACAAAGGAATCAAGTGCACATATTAAAAGGTTTTGAGGATCAGAGTGACACATACCATGATACCTGGACTCATTACCTCATGGAGCAAGAACCATCTCTAATGCAGGACCAAGCCGAAGGTGATGGATGTTTTTGTTGCTGCTAACAAAGTGGAGGCACTGAAAGGGAGAAAATATGGGCCCTCCAGGGCCATGTTCAAGTCGATCTAGCTCTTGGTACTCCATGTCTAGGACCTGTGGGCCTCGAGACATAATCTCCTAGTTATCCCTGAAAGTGGGGGATAACATCTGGCTCCAACTCGAGGACATGTACTCACCGTAGAGCACATGAGAACCTCATCATCTCTGCCATAACCTGTAAACTGCTTGATCTCAATAGAAAACATTAGTAACCATTTGGGGTGGTGATACCACCCCAACATATATGTATATATAAGACTGAAATAAAGAAATCATAAGTGTGAATGTGAAAGCAAATTATTCTAACATACAATGCAGATGGTATAATACAATGAATGAATAAGTCCTACCTTCTTACATGTACTTACCTATGAGGTCAGGTTCCCCCACCTTGATGAGTTTTGAGGAGATGCTCGTTGATCGGTAATGGGTGCCTTCTTCCTTCCAAAGTGGACAAGTAGTATGATTCGTCAACTGATTCTCTTCTGACTTTGAAAGGTCCAAGCCAATATTGAGTACTTCCTTTGACATTAGTTGGCTCTCCCTTCTACGTATCCCACATCCATACTATGTCCCCTTCCTTGTACTTTCTAATTTTGTATTTGGTCATTCCTTGAATGAACCTGGTGTATTGTACAGAGGGAGGGGGGTGGGATTCTGCTGTAAACACTTCCTACTCGGAAGGATGGACCAATACAACATCATATATTTTTTTTAGTAGCTTCACAGTCTCGACTTCCTTGTCTTTATACTTGTCTAGGAGTTGTTGGTAATCTTCTTTCTTGGGCCACTGAATCTGATCAAAGTCTTCCTCTGTTGCAAAGGCATATCATTCGGAGAAAACTTAGGAAGAGTTTGTATAATTAGTTCAGGTTTTTTGTCATCTTTGATGGGATCGCTAGGTTCTTGCACATCAGTTGTAGTCACAGGTACATTCGGGAGACGACCTATAGTTCCATCTTTCAAAGGTATATTCACATAAGTGAGGTCCATATCAAGAGTACCTCCCAGTTTTGCAAAAATATTCCTAGACAACAACATCCCCCACACATCTGGGACGTTTATTACCATTATGTCCATGTGGATGACTTTCTCGAGGTATTCTTTAAGACAAACTTTGACATTCTCAATCACCCCATGTGTGGGTATGGCTTTAGATTCAAAAACACACACATTCCTGTAATGTCGTGTGACTTTTAAACCTACTTGTTGCATGACCTTGAGAGACATCATGTTAGCACCCACCCTTGAATCCAACATGAAGTTGTTGAGGCTCTTGTTATTCATTGTCAAGGTCATGAAAAAGGGAGGATGCTCATCCTATTGCAACCTAAAGTGATCGGCTTGGAACATGATAGGAGGGTCCATGGGTCCATCTAATTCTTTGAAGAAATTGTCAAATCATTCTTTGACAGATGTTACCTTAATGACTTCTTTCAAAGGGATGGTTACATGCATCTTAGATAGCACCCCTTAAAAGTCAAATTTGAATTCCACCCTCTTGGTTTTGGAATTTTTAGAGAGGATAATGTATGAGGGTGGAGGTTTTGTTTGAGCTGCTACAGGAATGGTAGAGATGGGTTGGTTCAGCTTCTTTCGTCTATACATCTAGAACTCTTGTTTCTTCAACTTTTCTTTTGATTCCTGGTCTAGGTTGTTTATTATTTCCATTTTAGCCACCCTGGCTACTTCTTTCATGCCCTCTCGATGCTCTTCAATGGTGATTTTATTTGAGGGCCTTCCATGAGATGTCCCATATTGTTCACTTGTTCATGGAAATCATTGTTATAAGGACACACATGTTCCCAATGTGCTTCACTACAGTGCAAACACCAAGCATGACATTTGCAGGAGATAAGGTGTTTGGAACCTCTTGATAAATCTTTGGTTTATAGAATTCGTTCCCCTTTTGGAATTGACCTTTGTACGGGACCCTAGGTGCTTGGCTTTGGGCTCTTTCCAAGTTGACAATTATACTCATCATTAGCTCTTGATTTTTTATCATGCCATCCATGGTTGCTTGTAATTTTTCCATATTGGTGCAAAGGTCAGAAGTAGGCTCGGTATTGTGGACTATCTTGGGTTTAGTGTCCATCTTGCCCCTTGTATTTGTGAAAGTCTCAATTTTAGACGAATGGAGGTTTCCTTCAATCTTGGTAGCCAATTCTTGAGCTTCTTGGATTGTTTGGGGGTTCTTGTCTCTGAGGAGATACCCTAGTTGACCCGTGAAGGGATTGGTGTAGATGTAGACAAGGTAATTATCGATCGGATGATGTCTCACAGGAATATTTTGCAACAGGGTTTCAAATATGGTGTGGAATTATTGAATGGACTCATTCTCATGTTTCCAAAGGGATTTCATCCTGGTTAGAAGCATGTTGGGGTCTTCTTTGATACTCCACCTCTTGAGAAAGACTTCTTCTAATTTTTCCATGGTCTTGATATCACCATTGGGAAGACTATGTTACCAACTCCTTGAAGCATCAAGGAGGGTAGCAGAGAACAATTTATTGACTAGGTCTTCAACATCATCACTAACGGGGTCAACCTGAAAAAATGCCCAAAAATTGCTCATATGCTCTTCAGCACTGATTGCATCAGTACTAGTGAACTTAGGCAACCAATTCTCATACTTGGATGGCATTTTCCTAGGGTATCCTGGTATAGCTGACATGTCTAGTGGCTTGAAGGGAGTAGATGACCATTGTCTTTGATTATTTCCTAGGTTTGGAGCATTGGTCAGAGTTGTTGTGCTAGACATGGTGTTTAAGGGAAGATTCCTCCGAAAAGTGATTTTACAACAGGAGTATTTCGGGGAGGATTTCTTTTGAAGGATTGAGGAGGGTTGTTGTACCTCCTTTTGGTTTGTGGAGTCTCCAGATAATTTTCTTGAAACTATCAAAAAAAAGGGAAAACACCCTAAGTGGAGTCGCCAGGTAAGCTTGTAAGATAAAGACTCTAGAGGCAAGGCTTATCAAAAAGTGTCATCTTGAGGAAGGTTTGACTCAGTGTTCCCCTACAACAACGCCAAAATGTTATTGCACAGTTTGTAGTTAGGATAATGGATTGATGAAAAGAGGTCAAACTGGTGTAACTGAACCAATCCCACCCACTGTCACCTCGATGGGAAGGTTCTTTCTGTTTAGGGAGGTAAGGCCCAGGGGAGACGTCCCTAGTGACCTTGGGTTTTGAGAAGGAAAAGGGTTTTAGCAAGGCTAAGTGATAATAATCCCCCTCACAAGTCACCACCTGATCAGAAATTCCAACTTATAGCCAATAAAGATAAACAGAAGTAGTAACCAAGAAGTATCCCTGCTCGAGAACAAAGCAACACTGAAACTACATGTGCAAGCTTGCTTGCTGGTTAGGACTTCATATAATCAATGACTTTCTGATAATAATCAATTCAACAATAATATTGATGAAGTAAATAAATGTATATAGTATAGCAGTGATTACAATATCACTTCTCAATAAATACTAAAGAAACGTGGCATTCAATGTAACAAAATCAACACTTCATAGATAATGCCTTAACCAACCATTCAATTGGTTTAAAAGTAAAACGATAGTTTCACCAAGGTGTTTATAGCACAAGAAGATGACAACAACAATATAATTAGTAGGGGGTTAGTCTTAGGCTAGGGTTAGTAAGATTTAGGGTTTGTTCAAAGTATTGGAAGTTTGATTTATGATCAAGTCACTCAAAGCACAAGGCCTTCGATCAATGCACTCCTAGGGTATATGGAGTCAAAGAGAGGATGCAAAGGCTGAAGGATTTAGTGAAAATGGTAAAACTAAGTACAAGAGAGTTAAACTTTGAGGTGTTTCTATGGCAAGGCCTCAAATATGAAACTCTAGGGGAGAGAGGCTCACTTTGGTGTATAAAACCTAGGCCTCAATGCTCTCTCCTCCTTCCTTATATTAATGGCAAAAATGACTAGCTTGAAATAATGATTGATATAAGACAAAAGGGTTAGAAAGTGATGTGTTGTTATAGCAAGGCTTCACTAGGAAAACCCTAGGGAAAAACAACTCACTGGGAGTAGAATAGCTAGGCCTTGGTGCATTTTTCTCCTTCTTAAATCAACAAGGAAAAAACGACTAGGCTAGGACGAAGGATAGAGTGTTGCAATGGAAAGGATCTATATTCTTCATGCTAATCAAATGGCTAAAAATCTTGATGGGGACATGAGACAAGGACATCAACTAGTGCTTGTCACCTAGGGTTTGATTCAGCAAAATATAATCACATATGCAAGTAAATGAAACTAAAACCATTCAATCAAAAAGTGTTTGCATAAATTCATTTACATAAACCAAGAAACCATGTAGTAAGACCCTAGTTGTAACACCTTCCACCAAGAGAAATGCCAAAAATTCCAAGTAAAATCTTCCTTCAACAAGTGTGCCTCAATATTTCAGCCAATAACCCTAATAAGGGCGCAAATTTCAGACCTCACTAATGAGTGAGTGAGAGATGATGAAAACATGAAGGTAAAAACCCTCAATTTATACAGTAGCAATGACCTAAATTACATTTTAGGTCATTAAAAGGCCGACAAGGCCAAAATACTAAAATCATATTGTGCTACATTAAATACTTAAATTAAAATCCTAATCAAAAAATATAGAGATGCCATCCCCTTTTTAGGGTGACGTTATCCCCTTCTATGGAAAATGAAGCCTCCTGGACCAAAATGTTATCCCTCCTTCGGCTTCTCCAAGCTGCCACATGTGCCAAATTTGCCTCCCAAAATCCATACTATTGGGTGACGTCATGGGAATCCTAGGAGACGTCCTGGGCCTTCTAAGGCCAACGTTCCTCTGGAGAGGGCTCAAACCCCCTAGGTAGAGGTCTCCTCAGCTTCCTCTAGTGGATTCTTCTACTCTTCCCTGGTACAAACACTCTGATCTGTCTTTGCCCCCTGCTGGGGTCTCAACATCCATCTGGTGGGCTCTTCAGCCCCATGGAGGTCCGACCTGATCATCTCCCCATGTGTACCTGTCCAACAAGGTACCTGTCTGTCGGACATGATCCTGCACATCAACAACTATTCCCTCGATGGGCTCATAAATCACAGGGATCATAGCAATGTCAATCAAATCTAATTATCAATATTTATTAAACATGTGCATAAAAACTCGTTACCCTTGTCTAGTGCTCAAAGACATTATACAAGTCTGCAATACAAGTTTGGGGAAAGTGAAAAGACGTCCTATTGGGCTAGAGTCTACTGGAAAAGGTTTTTTCCTGGAAAGGATCAAATCCAAGTCATGCAAGTGGGTGAGGTGGATGGGGATGCCTAGGAAAAAGGTGCAGTGATAGCAGAGATGTCTTACCAGTGGGTGCCTCTGTGGAGGGTGAGTTGTACCTATCATTGATGGAAATATTTCCAAGCCAATTCATGCCTTTTATCTTCATTCTTTTTCTTCCAAGATGTTGGTCAAAGGACATTGCCCTAGCTTGGTGACCAGTGGTGGAAATGTTATCCACAAGCATTTCACGAAAATGAGAAGGTTGGCTCATGATGAGACCCCCTTTCCCTTGGCTATGCCACCAAGAGCCACTACCCTGGCGTGGTGACCAGATGTTGGTAGTCCGCTAGATGCTCATGGACCTAATAGGTTGGCTCGTGATGAGACCCTCTATCCTTTAACTAGGTCTTGTATTTATTGTTTTTTCATCTTTTTTATTGCTTTTTCTTTCAAGGAGCTAGTCAAGGGACACTGATCTAGATTGGTGACCAAAGGTGGTAATGTTACCCACAAGTACTTTCACGAAAATGAGAAGGCTAGCTCGTGATGAGACCCCCTTTCTCTTGGCCATGCAACCAAGAGACACTACCCTAGCATGGTAACCAACTACTATTAGTGTCATATTGTTAGGCACCCATGGACCTAATAGGCTAGCTCATGATGAGACCCCCTATCCTTCAACTAGGCCTTGATATATTTTTTACGGGTCCCTCTGTTTCTTGTTGAGAATATTTTTAATGCTTTCTCGAGGATCCCTAGGTGAAGCATTTCGAGGTTTTATTCTTAGGATTTTATTGTTGACTACCTTTACCCCCCAGGCCCTTTAGCCCATTATTCCCACAAGGTAAGGTACAACCCTTAAATGGTTGGCCAACCCCATGCCCAAACCAATGTAATGGGATGGGTGAGCGAGAAATAAGGTGGAAAATGGTATGTATGACGGGAACGAACAATGGATTTTCAGAAACCCCCCCAGTGGTAACTCAAAACCTATGGACATAATCTTGTTAGGTCATCCTATCATTCCTCCCAGACATGGTCAAGTGGACAAGCATAAGATCCATGCACTTGTTAGAAACAAAGGAATCAAGTGCACATATTCAAAGGTTTTGAGGATCATAGTGACACATACCATGATACCCGGACTCATTACCTCATGGAGCAAGAACCATCTCTGATGCAGGACCAAGACGAAGGTGATGGATGTTGTTTTTGTTGTTGATAAAGTGGAGGCACTGAAAGGGAGAAAATATGGGCCCTCCAAGGCCATGCTCAAGTCGATCTGGCTCTTGATACTCTATGTCTAGGACCTGTGGGCCTCGAGACATAATATCCTAGTTATCCCTGAAAGTGGGGGATAACACCTCTGAGGTATAAAAATTGACTCCATAGATTCACTAATAATGATGGGGTTAGGGTCGAAGATCACATGGGTAATTTTTGGGCTTTCTTTCAACTCCACCCTATCAATGATTATGATAAATATTTGGCAAAGAAATGTTTCTCTACCACTCTTCATGGAAATGCTAGGAAATGTTATGATGATCTCATTGATGCTAGCATAAGATCTATGGACAAGTTAGAATAAACCTTTCTCGAGAAATGGAGTATTAAATTAGAAGATATCCACATGCTAATTAAAAGACTTGAGTACTTGAAACAAACTAAGAACAAGACTGTCAAAGAATTCCATACTAGGTTTGAGAATTTTCTACAACAAATTCCTAGAAGCCATCGTCTTGAAGACAAGTACATTGTTTACCTCTATACCAATGCACTCTTAGTGAAATTAGGGTTTCTCCTCAGTTCAAAAGGACCAAGAAAAAAACAATAAGCTTATCACATGGCTATATAAATCGAGGAAAATATCTCCTTGTTCAAGGGAGAACGCCTCTTTACTCCAAATATCAAAGTTGATGATCCCAAAGAAACCCATGATACTCTTAGTCTGGAGAGATTAGTTTCCCTTGAGATCTTTGTTAGTAAATTCCAGGAAAAAAGGGAACAATTCATCAACCAACAAGAGGTTGAGGAGAGGGATCCTAATGAATGATTCCAATCCCATGAGGAAGAGCAAGAATTTACTCATGCTTCTATTGAAGATAATGAAGAACTGGTGGAAGAGTGAGAGCCTGAATATATCAAACATGATGATGAAGTATTAATGTGTGCTCCTCCCTCTGATGAATCCATCTGAGATCCTATTCCACTTACACAAAAATAAGAGGATGAGTTTAGTCAATTTTCTTTTCATGTTTTTTATGATACCTCATTATATGATTCAAAAGGTTAAGAAGAAAGGGAATCCTTGGACAAGTTAGAGCCTCTGTATTATGAAGCTAAATATGTAGGGGAAATTCATGAGGACGAAGAAATTATGCTTTCTCTTTCATTTGATGAAGTCATCCAAGTCGTCGATGCTCCTGCACAACAAGAAGTAAATACGATAAGTTATTTCCCTTTCCAATATTTTGAAGATGCTTTATTTTGTGATTTGGAAAGTGAAGAATAGTTAGAGGATGCCTTGGATGTTTTAGGCCCTTCATGTTATGATAAAGGTAATGACATGGTTGATAATATTGAGGAGTTCATACACATTGGGAAATGTAAATGGGATATGATTGGGTATGATCGGGATCCCATTTATGACATTGAGGTTCATTTCCAAATGTTTCCTTTACAACTATCATATGAGGTTACTACTAATTTTGAAATTTGGCAACAAGTAGATGATGTAGTTGCAGATGTTTTCCAAGCACCCAAGGGTGACCTAGTTTTATGTTCTTCTAATGATTTTCGGTCATACCTTGAGGATTTTGATGAGTATTCCTCTGAGCACTTGGATTTATTCCATGAAAATGATTATCAACCATCATTGTGCTCATATATTGATAAAGGTGAGGACATTGCTTTCATGAAGCGGGGTACTGGTGACAAGATTTTCCAGCCTCCTTCGATTACTTTACCTCGCTATGTCACTAAGGGTGCAATTGGGAAACATGTCCCTTGTCTTAAGTTTTATCTAGGGAAAATCCTTCTTTTATAATTCAAAGGTAGGTTGAATGCCTTAAGAAGAAATTTGTTATCTTGGTATTCCAACCTTCCCTTGAGAAGTTGTCGACCATCCTCTAGGTTCTTGCTAGTCCCTTCCCAGACCTCAGGATGTGATGACTTCCAAGGTAGGAAACCTTCAGACTCTTTGAGTCAGTATTTTGAGCCTTTGATTTTTCATGATCTGTTTCTGAGATGGATTGAGCACTTTCCTAGAAGTGTAACTTGGCATATTTTTGTCCCTCCCTCCCGCCTCCATGAGATATACTTTATAACTTCCTATGATATGATGCATGCTCTAACTCATGTGATTTTTGTGCTTGACTTGTCATTGTTTTGGTTTATGATGAAGCATAGAGGCATGTATTGTGAGGTATTGCTAGGATGGTTTCACTGGTTATATCACTACACATATCATTCAACTAACAAATAAGTAAAGGTAGGTAGGTATTTGCATCCATTGTATATACCATTTTCATATTATGTTAGTATAGTTGTAGTTGCATTTTCATATTGTCTTGATTCATTATGTATATATATATTCTCATGATCATATGCTAGACTAGATATGCTCTGTATTTGTTTATTATATCACATATGAACAAGAGGTGATATCACCACCCTAGGGATTACTAATATCCTTTGTTGATATTTAGCAGGCACAGGTCATACCAGAGATGTTGACGTTCTCATGCACTCTACAGTGAGCACATGTCCCTGAGTTGGAGCCAACGGTTATCCCCTAACCGAGGAATAACTCAAAATATCACATATCAAGGCACATAGGTCATAGACATGGAGTACCGAGAGCCAAACAACTTGAGCATGGCCCTGGAGGGCCCCTCTTTTCTTTAGTGCAGTCCACTTATCACCAGCAACAATATCCCTCCCACCAGCCTGGTCCTAAAGTAGCGATGAATCTTTCTCCATGAGGTAATGAATTCAGGTATCATGGTATGTATCACTTTGATTTTTGAAGCACTTGAATATGTTGTATCAAATCCTTATTCATGTCATGACATTTTCTTGGAAATTATGATATTTGTCTCATTCATACCTGGAAGGGTAACATGGTTCCCTTGTAAGTTGATTTCCATTTAGGATGGATTCCTATTGGGTGGGTCTGTGAAAAGTCATCGTTTGTTCCCTCCATACTTACCATTTTCCATGTTTATTCCTTCCATCCCCCCTATCCTTGTTTGGGCATTGGGATTGGCTACACTAGGAAGGGTTGTACCTTACCTCGTGGGAAGAAGAGGCTAAAGACCCAGAGGGTAAAATTAGCTGGAAAGAGTTAAAATCCAAAGTTGAAACCTTTGAGATGCTTCACCAAGGAATCCCTTAGAAAGTNTAAGGTACTAGTTGATGGATAGGAGTTCTCATCACGAGCGAACCTATCATGACCATGGGCATGTAGCGGTATGCCACTACCACCTATCTAGTCACCAAACCACGATAGTGGCTCTTGGTGGCATAGCCAAGAGAAAGGGGGTCTCATCACGAGCCAACCTTCTCATTTCCGTGAAATGTTTGTGGATAACGTTGTCACCTCTTGTCATCAAGCCAGGATAGTGGCCCTCAACTATTCCCTTTAAGCACAAGAGAAAAATATCAAAATAAGTAAATCTGATAATAAAAAAAAATGAATGGGATAGGAAACAATTGCATTTATGACAAGGTGCATCTCACCCTCTACAAAGGCACCCATAGGTAAGAGTTTAAATTTCCTTGTTATTACATGCACCCATTCCCAAACACTTAACCCCATGCCACCTCATACACTTACATGACTTGGATTACATCCCACGTAGGAAACACCCCAAACTTAAGAGAGGTTAGCTCAATAGGACACCCTGAGACCTTCACTAAGACTAACTTGTCAAATTGCATAATGTATTTGAGCATTTGTCTGGGTTAAGCATGGTTTGATGCACATGTTTGGGTAATTTAATTATTGAATGTGATTTACATGCTATGATCCCTATGACTTATGGACCCCTGGAGGGCGTACTTGTTTTTGTTGCAAGACCTCTCTTGGTGGATAGGTACACATGAGGGAATGATTAGCTTGTACCTTCATGGGGGATTAAATCCCATAGATGGATGTTGCAACCCCAACCAAGGTTGAGAAGAAATTGAATACTTGCACCGGGAAAAAAAAGGATGTTTCCTTTGGAGGAACGCTGAACGAAATACACCGAGGGGGACCTTTTTCTTCCACATGGAAATTACCCCTTAAGGGCCCTAGACATCACCATCATAACTCTAGACGTCATCGCGAGCTAGGGTTTTTATTTTGGAGGCATTTATGGGCCTGGTGGCACATGTGGGCATCATCTGGGGATTTTGGAGGCCAAGCACCCCACATTTCTAGATCAACATTCCACTTATGGGCCTCAACGTCACCCTAGAAGGGCATGGAATCAACCTTGGAGGTGTCTTCAGATAAAAATTAATTTTAATTGTAAATTGGCCAGGTTGGCCTTATTTTGACCCTAAAGTAATTGAAGGTCAAAATTTTTGTATAAATAAACATAAAGTACTCTCCTTTTACACATCACAACTTTTCATACAAGACAAGAGGTTTGAAATCTGCACCCTAGTGAGGGTTATTGGATGAAATTTTGAGGCGCACTCTTGTATAAGCCTATTTTTTGCAACTTGGATCAATCTTGGAAGTTTTTATGGTGATCTTGCATGGTATTCTCATGGTTATTCTTGGTAGAAGTAAGTAAAATATTCATTTTTTCATCTATTGAATGGTTTGTTGTATGGTTTTATTTTCTCATACAAGATTATGAAATCGCATGGTGTACTTAATGCTTGAAGTAAGAAACTTAAATTTCTACTTTCTTACTTTCTATTTTCCAAGCTTTTCATTGAATTGATCTAGTATATAGTAAAACCCTAGAGCCCTAAATTTATAGCACTCTAAGGATTTTTGACTTAGTTATCTTTGCATAAGTTTTACTCTATAAATATGTTGAGAGAAATACACTAGGGCCTAGAATTTCCTACACCCTAGCATCTTGTCTCTTGAGGTCAATGCATAGGGGGACTTAAGTTACTACTTCTGCTATGCATTTTCCCTCTTAGAATTTTGTGCATTATCATAAATTGATTTGCAGTCTTAGAAGAAGATGTCCACTTTGACTCCATTACCCTTGAAGGCACTAGTCCTCTTGTCCTATTCTTTGACAAGATTACACCGAAGTTCACTTGCTATCTCTACCAACTTGACCTAACCTACTAACCTAGTTTTAAAGTACTAACTTGATGTTGTTGCTAAAACTGCTACAACCACTATATACTGACCCATTTATCTTATAAGTTAAATAAACCAACCCAGAAATTTGCATGAAGCAAAGTATTATCGGTTGGAGTTAAACTGTGCCTAAATTGCTCTTCAAAAAGTGCATTTCTGAAGGTTTCTTGCAGTTGGCATCACTCTTATTTCACTGTTGTTATAGCCACTTTTGACAGCCTGTTAAAACCATTTGTTGATTGATAAGCCACCCACAATTTGTACTAGGAAAGCCACAATCAATAAATGCTAAAACTGTTCACTAAAGTGCCTTAGTAAGGTACTTTTGCTGAAGTTGTTTGTTGATGTGATAACTATTTATTTGTTTTTGTTATAAGAACCTTGATAGCCTTTTAATGTCATTTATTGGCTTCTATTAATCTAGAAATTGTAAGTGAAAAAGTATTATCATTGCAAGGTCTTTGTATTTGATTACATTTTCCTTATAAGTTACAATTTCTGGATTTATTACTATTGCTACACATCTATCCTATATGCATAAACGTGTTTGGTAGTAGACCTTTTATATTGAAGTCATTGATTGAAAGCATTGATATCATTGGTTATTATATAACTTTTTTTGTTTCTTTGGTAAAGGGAAGGTATCATTCACCTTATTTCCCCTTAACCCTTTGACACAACCTTTCCAAGTGATTTCATTCATTTGAGTGACCTAGAGAGAGGGGTGGTATTACCATGTCTTATTCTCCTTCATCAACCAACTAGGTCCTGGGATGTCTCCCTTAGAGTGAGGTTTTCCTTCTCCTAAAGATAAAGAGGTACCTTATTGAGGTGATAGTGATAGGGTTACCTCCGTGTTACATCAATCTAAGCCTACTTGCCTTTAGGCTTTGGGAAAGTATAGACTGAGCGATAACACATCCTACTATGAGTATTGAGTCAGATATGAATGTCTCAGGAAGTCCTTCAACTCCCTTCTCTTCTGTGATTAGTGGGATCCCCTCAACTCCCTCATCCTCAATGGTGTGGATGTTGAAGGCTCCCTCATCTAGTGCTTCCCAACCTATGATCTCTACTCAGACCATGGGAAGGAACCCTTTAGGATTTCTTTTCGGTATGTCGAATCATGATTCTTAGTCAATACCTTCAGCCTCTAATCCCTTTTCTTTTGGTATGCTTGACATGATGTTGCAACTCTAATCCTTCATTTCAACGGCTAATGTGAATCCTAGTTTTGGGTCTGGGGGCACGACGTCTCCTTATGTTCCTTTATTGTTTGGTGGAGGTCATATTCTACAAGAAACTCCTACATTTGGAGGTTGGAATCCTCCTTCATCCAGGTCTAATCCTATCTTCAATGCTCCAAGATGGAGTGCTCAAATGGGTGGTCAATTTACTTCCTATATTTCATCCTTCATTCCCTCTTCCTCCATGTCTATTCCGACGAGCACATTTATTATGGTGAATCCCACACTATCCTCTAGTGTTCCATCTGGAGGGAATCAATTTCATAATATGGGAAACCCCCAACACATAGTGTCTTCATCTGGGGGAAACATATATAATCCTTATCATGTCACTTCCGTGGGTATGGTGCCCTTACAACATTTCATGAATCAGTTTGGAGGAGTATATTGTCCTACCAGATAGGGCCATGGTATATACCAGAACCTTGGATGGTCTACAATCCCTCAACCCCAATATTTCTCGGGAGCATGTGTAATGCCCCAAGGCCAAGCCCCTGTTGAATTGTAAACATGTTTTGTAGGCTAGTGAGCCAAGTGATTATAATATAGGTGGATTATGTGATGCTAAAGGCCTGTAAGCCTATTTTTGTATATGTAATTATGCATATCATTAATATAAAATAAATTATTGTGTGTAGACCAACCATGAAGAAAGTGTTATGGGGGACTAAGCTCCACTAGGTGGGTAAGGGGAAGGGGCTAAGAGACTAGGGAAAAATGGCTAATCTTAAGAGATTAAACCCAATAAAATAATATATATTTATTATTTTCTAAAGGTTGTGATGGGGATATTAATTTATCCAAAGTTTTTCTTGGAAAGGGAATGAATCCCAAGTGGAGGGACTTGTAATTCAAGAGATCCATGTGTCAATCAAGGCACATGCATTTTTGTGTGGGGAAATCATTCGTTGTGGGATTTGGCTTGAAATTCTTTCCATCCTTCCTAATGCACTCATGCACTCACTCATGGAATCATGCACCAATCATTATCTCCATTGTTGAACCTCCTCCATCGTTGACCTGGTAACTGAAACGCACTACTCGCTTGAGCCTATACCCTACCTTAATGATTGGTTGTTGTTTCCATCACCTATTCCATACCTGAGTTATGTTGCTACCATCACTTGTGACATACCTAAGTTTTGTTGTTGCCATTGCCCTTACCCTTTTTGAATTAGGAAATGGATAGAAGAAGTAGGTCGTCAAGCCTGTGGGTTTGAAGAGGCGAGTTGTCAGGCCCGTGGATTGAAGAAGCTGACTGTCACGCCTATGAGAAACTCTCTCCAAGTGGGAGAGGTTGTTGGGGAAGTGAATTCTCCTAGAAGGATCCCAAAAACAACTATAGATCTCAGAGAATTCTTGTCTGACCTGTTGTTGAAGCCATGGAAGGGAAGTGGAGCAACCAATGGAATATTGAATAGTGAAGGTGTATTCTTCTCTAGGTGGGATAGGCATGTAGGGAATGAGAGGATGTGATATGTGGGTGTAAGTTGGCTCCTGGGAGGGAATCCTTCCTGATGTACTATGTGAATTCCCATAGTATCATCCTAGCTTAGGAATCCCTTTCCCGAGTGGAGTTTAGTCCCATCTCGGGGGTGACCCACTTTTGAGAGTGATGAGTAGTGTGGTCTAAGGCTGGGAGGTTCATGGAAGGTCTGAACGTAGTTGGTGGTCTTTTCATAAAAATATAAGTACCATTTCTATGTTAATTTTTGCGTTGTGTATCATGTACATGTCTTGATATTTATAACAATTGCATGTATGTTTTACTGTTAATTCTGCAAGGATCTGCGTTGTAGCATAATGTTTATGTCTATTTAAATCTACATTATAAATGTATGTTAACAACAAGTAGTTGTTGTTTTTAATTTAATAAGTCTAATATTCTCCGCAAATGAAAGAAAGTGGTTCTATGAGGTAGCATGGCTCGACTTGGGTGGCCTAGGGGTGTTACAACATGGGCTCAGATGCCACAACCCTAGCTCCCTTTTCTATCCACACTAAATCTACCAGATCTATCGAAGTTAATGAATGACCATATGCGTCATGATCCGTCATGGTCCCCCATCCCCACCAAGCTTCCTTCGGACATTCCCACATTTTAGGGTAAGACTGGTGAGGACACGGGAGATCATGTGACTAATTTTCATCTATGGTGCTCATATAACTCCCTAAATGACGATTCTATTCATTTGAGGATATTTCAATGCACCCTCATGGGGGTCTCCATGAAGTGGTACATTGAGCTACCTAGGGTAGCATATGGAACTTTCAATCAAATGGTATTTGTTTTTCTCAATCACTTCCAATTACCGGTTCGTTACAATGTCGTCCTAGAACTTTTGTCGGCCCTTCGCCAAGATAAAGCGACACATATCTACGATCATAGCCAAGAGTGGTGCAGATGGAAGAGGTTGATTAAATCATACATTCCTCCATCATTTATGTTGGAATGGTTCCTTAAGTCTTTGTTACCTTATATTTCAAAGGTTGTCTCTACATCTAGAGTAACATCTGAGGAAGAAGCCATCTTCAAATCCTATAAATTGGACCTTATATATGCTCAATATTGGATGATTTATGAAATTCTCCTTGACACACTGCGATCAAAATATGATCCTAGACAAAATCCCAAGCCTCATGTCTATGGCATCATAGGCTCCACAAATGCTAAGACTACAGACTTGGCGACGAACCAATTGAAATATTTGTCTCTAAGATATATTGTAGTAGGACAAGCTTCGACTTCGTCCTCCACCACCACCCAGTCGAAGGATGTGCATTATGTACATTCATCATCTAAATCGAATGGTAATCAAAAACCAAGAGGGACTAAGAAGAAAGGACGAGGTAATAATTGTAAGGGTGGGAAAAATAATAATAAATCCAAGGACGACAATAATAATTATAAATCAAATAATAATGTTGGTGAGGGAAAGAAAGAGAAATGAAAGGTGAAGTTTCCCTGTAAAAATTGTAAATATGATCACCTTACCCACTTGTGCCCCAAAATCGAGGAAGCCTCGAGGCTCTTATGGCACCTGCCCGCTGTGCTGACAAACCCATTTCCACATAATCAACATATGGCCTCGGGGACCTCCAACACAGGAAATGCATCGAGTGGGAGTCAAAACTCCTCAGCACATGAAGGTGGACATTTATGCGTCAATATGGTTAAACCTCAGATTGATGTAGCCACTCCATCTTGTGATTACGGTTCTTCATAGACTTTTATAGGTCCATAGCCTCCTCCTCCCTTGAAAAGACCCTTATAGATAGATAAGCCAGAACCTCCACCTCGTATTCTGAAAGAAGTACCAAAGCGTTCTAACCACAATACTAATGCCAGAGACTCCCATAACTATTCGATTGTCAAATATTTGGGCCAAACCCCATCTGTGATGTCGGCTTTGGAGGTGCTCCAAATGTGTCCTTCACAGAGGAATGCCTTGTTATATACATTAGGAGCTCTAAACCTGTTTGGCTCAAAGGTTATCAAGTTTGATGTCATATATGTTAAGACTCGCTTACCTTACCACATGGCCTTTCAAGTCCATGTGGAGTACACAAAAATTACCATAAAATGTACTATAATTGATGAAGGTGTTGCAACAAGCGTGATGTCCCTAACCTATTGGAAAGCCATTGTCTCTTTGACCCTGTCTCAATCTATGACTATGTTGACTACATTTGATGGGCGTTCATTTCAGCCCCACTATATCCTTCCCTCTTTTTCTGTTTACTTAGATGGATAGACTGTTGAGGTCGACGTCGAGATGGTGGATGTGCCTCTCGACTACAATTTACTACTTGGGCATAATTGGACTTATTCCATGACAACCTTCATGTCATCATTTTTCCACACTTTATGTTTTCCTCGCGAAGGGAAGATGGTGACGATTGATCAGTTGTCCTTTATGCACGCTAGTCCTAATGCATTGGTTGGACCTTCGGTTCCTGTGATTGATAATTCTCAACAGGAAAATAAGGATGTTAGTGTAGGGATGTATTCCTCCTTGATGGGTATTTTTTATTTCATGGCACCAATTCACCACATTCATGCCATTTCTAGTGAGCATTCATCGTCGATGAGGTCTTCTCCTTTCTGTACTTCATATTTCAACAACCCTTGGTCCCTACCTTCCCCGACTATGTTGTATGAAGGTGAGTCACACATTGGGATGGAAATCCCATTGTCAGCAACAGATGTTGTGTATCAAGATATTCTAGATGCTATTGTTGACCATGATCCTTCCTCCTCGCAGACGAACGAGGTGGATCTTGTTTTAGAGTCCATATGGGCTGATCAATCATCTTGTTCACATGATTTCCTCGATGATACTTTACCTTCTGATGAATCCATATTAGAGGCCATGTTTGGTCCTGATAGGCCTTGGGATGATATGCATCATCGATCCTATTTTCTCCCGTATCTTGTTAAGATCGAACAAGATGAATTTAGATCTACCTTAAGTGAGATGGTTGGTCACGTTGTGGTTCCATTGGATACACATGGTATTTATACTGAAGGAAATATGGAGAATATTTCTCCTACCCTCGTGATCGACATGTCTCATACCCATGGTAAAATCGAGAACATATATATCGGTGCAAATTCTTCGCCTGAAGAAATTCATATCTACATCGATCTCTTCAAAGAATTATGAGATGTATTCGCTTGGTCATATGAAGAGATGCCATGGATCGAACCCAACATTGTCGAACATGATATTAAAACATATCTGGATGCTAAACCTATTTAGAAACATATTAGAGTTGTTAATCCTAGGAAGGCCCCCGCTATTAAAGCGGAACTAGAGAAGCTACTTAATGTTGGTTTCATCTACCCGGTTCCCTTGACTGATTGGGTGTCCAATCCCATTCCCGTAGATAAAAAACATGGAATTGCCCGCATGTGTATGGATTTTAGAGACCTGAACAAGGCCTATCCTAAAGATAACTTTCCCACTCCTTTCATTGACCATATTCTTGATAAGTGTGCAGGAAGAAAAGTCTTTTCCTCTATGGACGAATTCTCAAGGTATAATCAAATTCAGATCAAACCTGAGGATCAACACAAGACGATGTTTATTTCTCCTTGGGGTACCTTTTCATACTAGAAAATGGATTTTGGTCTTAAAAACGCTAGAGAAACCTTCCAACATGTCATGAAATTTTCATTTCATGATCCTAATCATATATTCTAATATTATTTAGATGATCTTGCTACTCACTCTCGTAAGAGAGTAGATCACTCCACTCTCCTTCAACTACTATTTGAGAGATGTCATTATTATTGCATTCGATTGAACCCTCACAAGTGCATATTTTGTGTTAGGTATGGTTGTCTTTTAGGATTCATAGTGTCTAAGCATGGGATCATGGTGGATCCTATGAAGGTTGAGGAAATACTTCGATTTCCTCCCCCACGCAACATTCGACAGCTTCAAGGTTTACAGGGGAAAGCTAACTTCCTGTGTCATTTCATAGTGAACTATGCCAATTTAACTAAATGTTTAATGCATCTTTTGAAGAAGGACACTATGTTTATATGGGATGAGTGAGCCCATGAATCCTTCTATTCTCTTAAGAAAGCTTTGGTATCAACGCCTATGTTGAAACCTCCAGACTACAGTAGAGACTATTTTATTTATATCGTCGCGTCCGAAGGGACGATTGGTATGGTACTAGTTCAGGAGGATGAAGAGCTCCATGAGCACATTGTATACTATCTCAGTCGAAACCTAGTTGGTACTGAACTTAAATACTCTCACATAGAGAATTTGGCCTTGGCCACCATACATACAATTCATAGATTATGACATTATATCTTACTTTGTAAAACTACCGTGGTTACAGATATCAATCCATTTCAATACGTCCTTAAAATACATATCATAGGGGGGAAATACAATAAGTGGATTTTTATTTTGCAATAATTTGATCTTGATTTTTCTTCTGGGAAATCCAATAAATCGCTAGTTTTTTCTGAATTGATGTCGAAATTCCCTCGACTAGATGAGGACATTTTTCATGAAGATTCGTTCGCGGATGAACATATTTTACTTATCTCTTCTTCAGACACCTGTTATGGAGACAATTTTATCTATCTTCAAACCTTGAAGCTACCCCAACATCTATCGAGAGACGATCGACGACATATATGTCATCATGCTAAGAACTGCCTTATTATCGACGACACTTTGTATCTTTGAGGGGTGGATAATATATTACGTCTTTGCTTGAATCACGAGGAATTTGAAGTTGTTATAAATGATTGTCACAATGGGGAATGTGGTGCTCATTTATCCGGGCTTGTGACAACCCAAAAAAATATTGTGAGCCGATTATTTTTTGCCATCGATTTTTAAATATTGCGTTGAAGCGATCAAGAAGTGTCACCCTTTCCAGGTGTTTGCTCAGAACATGCGCTCACACCTAGCCCCTCTTCATTGAGACATCACCATCAATCCCTTCACCAAGTGGGGGTGGATTTTATGGATTGCAACCCAGCCTCGGCTGGGGGATACCTTCATATTATCATGGTCATGGATTATTTTACTAAATGGGCAGAGGCCATGCATAATGTTAAACCTGATGGTAATACTGCAACATTCTTCATGTTCAACCATATTATATCCTGGTTTGGAATCCCAAAAGTGTTTGTCACTGATCATGGAAATCACTTTTAGAATGAAATGATGAAAGAGTTAACATTAAAACTTGGGTTTAAGCATGATCATTCTCCCCCTTACTATCCCTAAGCAAATGGACAAGTAGAGGTGGTCAATAAATCTCTCAAGACCATTTTGCAAAAACTTTCAGCCAGAGTAAATATGATTGTCATCTGATGCTTTACCCTACACTTTGGGCATACCAAGCCACAGTCAAGACTTCCATTGGTTTCTCTCCTTTTCAGTTAGTACATGGCGCGGAGTCGATTCTTCCTATTGAATGAAAAATCCCTTATGTTGTGTTGGTTTTGTCACTTGGGTGAGAAAAAAAACAACACTTGCATGTTTAGATTAGCCTGCTAGACAAGACAGAAGTTTTGTGAGTGGGTTAGACAATCCAAACACATGTGAAAACAAAGAAATAAACTAAAACAACTAAGAAATAAATGTTAGAAAGCATGAGAAACTTAGAACCATGAAAATAAAACAATGACCAACATAATGCTACCAATGGATCAATAGATTAGTAGGAAAAACACCGTAGAGAAAGTTTAGGGACTTATGAGTCCACTCTTCCTCCTTGGGAGGGATCTTGAGTTCCCTAATTGAGATCTCTTCATACAATGGAAGAAATGGAAAATGGTGAAGAAAAACAATGCCTATTCCCTCAAGGGTTGAGTGGAATGGCCAATTGCAATGGTGCTTGAAGGTTTCCAAGAGAAAAGAGGATTCCTAAAGAAGAATTCTTGCAGCATAACAATACTATGAAGATCGTGGTTTCTTAGCACACCCATGGCTCTTATTTATAGCATTCATACATGGAAAAATGTAATTGGTTGATAGTGTGAACAAGGGGCACTCTCTAGCTCTTGACCAACCCCCAAGCTAGATTTTGCTCAGATATGAGTGTCAAATCGTGTTGGGGTCCGGACCAGAAGTAGTTGAGGGGCCAACAAGATTCATAAATGCATCATTCATAGAAGTGTGTGGCTTTTATCGTACAAAGTCACGCATTTTGCACATTATGTGCGCTGAGGGTTGTGTTGGCCCACACATACTTCTCATTGTGCATGCACTTCCTTTGATGAATCCGTGCATTTCAATTTTTGACCCAATTGCATAGTTTTTTTCCTTTTGAATGCATTTTGGTGTTGTAGGTGGACTAGTTGCTATTGGGATTGATGTGTTTCTTTAACCATGTGTGTGCAATGTTGTGGATGATTTTTCAATGATAATAGATGCCCCCTAATGTGTGAGGTTAGGAGCATACATATAGCTGAAATATATCAATGTTTCTTTTGTTGAGAGTACCATTGTAAGGAAGAATGAAGAGAGGAACTACAAGAGCGATCTGCCAGAGGGAGAGGGAAAACTGTGGGACCCAAACCTTTCTCTAGGGAGAAAACGAAAATCTGTGTACAAACGAGGTGGGCATGCCCCATGCTTGTGTCATGAAACCAAAATGTGAGACTATAACTAAATATGTATGTTGATGTAGATAACCGTAGTGCCCTTGGGGGCGGTTGATAATGACAGATGACAGTTCTGAATGGTGAACATATTCTGAAGAGAGGCAAGGACGACTGTAAGAATTGTCGATGACTCACATGCATTGATGGCCTAGGTATGAAACAAATTCAATAGTCGTATAGTAAGACCCACCGTAACATGAGATTTTGTTGAATTCAAATGTTATGGGGGTCAATGGAATCAGAGAGAAATGATGATTCGCTCTATGTCATCCGATACTCTTCATTGTAAATGTAATGAGAGTCAATATATTGCCGCCATTCTAGAAACTGTGTTGATGTCAACAGGAAGGGAGACATGACTCTGAGAAGCTAATGGCTTCGTGGAATCCACTGAGTAACAGGTGGTATCATGTACTGATGGGTAACATGAACGAAGTCAATATTCTGGGAGACTCAAGACTTCCCTTGGTTGGGGAATTTTGAAGGATGATTGGCAGCAACCGTAAAAATGGATCTAGTGTCATGGGGATGACTAGATACAAGGTTAAACTATGTCAGAGGCTAACAAAGTGGAAACACTTGGAGATCATGGGTATGTGGACTTGGGATACTCAGGGTTCGTGAATGATGTCAGTATGAAAAAAGAGTGGATGCCCCAACAAAGGGTGACATGGGTTTCTTTGTGAAGAAAAAGAAGGCTATCAAGGGTGACAACCAAAAAGCTAAGTATATGCTGGAAACAAAAAAAATTTACAATTACCAAAGAAATAAAGAATAATTTGTGTTGAGTATACAGATACAGAAATGGGTGCCCCAGTGAAATATGGCTTGGCCTATTAAGGCACAAGTTTGTGAAGGGAAACCGGTGGAGGGTGGGGGGCCCATGGGTGGGTTTTTGTATTAGGTAAATGGATGGAGGATAATCTGTAGATGGGAAAACTGATGGTGGATGAGATGGAAGGATAATGAAATTGTGGAGGTGCAGTCAATACAACCGAGATGACATGACCTGGGAGTCCATTGGGAAAGTTAGAAATATGATGAGAAGAAGTATGGGGCTCATTATCGGAAATGCATAAGACTATTGAGACTCCCTTCCCTAGGGGTGAAAATCAGTATGAGTGTCAATTTTCCAAGGGGAACTATGAATGGGACAACTCATGTGGGGGAGAGTGCTAATGTATGACAGTACCCAAATGTAGCATAGATAAAGGTATTGCAGAGCCAGATGTAAGGAACCTAAAGGTAAATGTCAGAGGGTATGACTTGGATATGAAATTTATTTATAGAGGGAATAATTACATGCTAGTGTCGAACATATACCTAAAGGGGTTGTAAGATTGCGGAACAAGTACCTGCACACATGAAAACCAAATACTCGACGTGAACAATATCTGAGGATAAATAACATAGATGAAATATTGGATAAAATTAAACATGAGGATGTGTACCTAAAAGTGACATGAGAAGAATTCTCCTCTATGGCCAAGTGCAGATGATGACCCGAGGAATGTGAATGTGTAAATGGTGGGACCAGGATCCCGTGGCTGAGAACGGATTGAAAAATGGATCCTTTGGGCTCCTGTAACATAATGTGGAAGTTGGGAAAAAGGGGATATATGTGGTTGGTGGGCCCATAATTACACCTCATTTGTACCTGTCACTGTAGTTGAATTGACGAGATATTTCTAAGGATATTTGGAGATTACGAGAGCGTGAGGCTACTGATCCGAGAGTGATGAGAGTCAAGTTAGTGTTCCTATCCTCCTGCATGTTGTGAAATTCTTAATTTGTAGGTAGGGACCGTATGGAGGGTCGTATAGGGGATTTTTTTGGTAGGGGCCCACTAGTGCACGGGAAAAGGAGGAATACCCATGCATATGTGTGTAGGTATAATACCTTTCCAAGTGCATGATGTCCGACTGTGCTTGACACATTCGTGCATGTGGGTGTGAGGGATGGGCAAAAAAGCATGCATGAGATGCATGCATGTCTGACTGACAGCCACGATGCATGGATTTTTCTAAGACAGCTTCGCATTAGTGCAAAAATGTGCAAAGAATAGGCGTGCACATGTGCGCACCTATCTGGGTGAAAGATGAGCACTGGGGGCAAGGATAAGGGGCTGAAATTTTTTATATTTTGATGTTTTTTTATGGATGATGAGGTTGATCAAGTGTTTGTGTGTGGATTCAGGTGATCAACAGAGTCTGATAGAACGATGCTCATGCACTGGAGAGAGCATGATTGGGACCGTCTACGAGAGGTGGTGAGAGCATAATCGAGGGTGCGAAGATACTTGGTAGCCTACGGGTTGCTCAAGTTCTTCAACTGACCTATGATATGGTCGTAGGAGTTCCTACCTCAGTATATGATTTGGATGTGGAGCACGGATCTGCAGTGCTTCATAGTTAGAGATCAACAACTGACATTCTCGACCACCAAGGATGTATATTTTTTGACAGGGATCCCATTCTGTGGGATGGCCCTTCCGATCGATCCCCAGTTATCGGGGGAGGATCGAGTGGGTGACTTGGTGCCTTGTCACTCCATGGGGCCAAACCCGATGTCGGGTTTGGTCATCCATATTGAGGGGATAGATGATATTTTGACAGAGTGCACCACTACTATGATGGTGAGGATCTACAGATCCTTGGGGACTCAGTGAATCACTGGGGGTCAGCTGAGAGTAGTGGAGTGGGTCCTGGATGGGTACCTTTTTTCCTAGGGTGTGCTTCTACACACAAAGATGATGGGACATGTGAATAGGTGTTAGCGAGAAAACTTTGGCGATTTCGCGTTCGGGTCCATTTTGGTGGCCTGGTTTCTTGACAGGGTGCCTTTGTTGTGCCCGAGGATTCTGCTCGAGCCCCCAGGGAAATGAGAGTCATGACTGCTATGGTGGGACCATGTGTTGGAACGACATGGAGGTGGGGAGGGTGGACATTGTGGCACAAGTGTGGCAATAGATGCCACAAGTGATACTGAGGTATCCATACATGGGTATGGACTACCATCATCAACCAAACATGATTCTCCCTCCTGGGGACGATTGAGATCAACGAGGTATGTTTAGTATTATGTTGTGTGATTTTGATAGATAACATTGATTATATATGTATATATGGATGTTGACGCTATCTCTGGTGTTGTTTTGCAGATGTGGGACCCCGAGGCAGAGGTGTTCGGGGAACCGACTCGCTGAGGACTAGTGTGATTGGTGCCTATAGAGTCAAGGGAGGGATAGAGGCGATGACGATATGATGTTGGTTCTGGACCAGCGCATGAGCCACAGGTAGAGGCTAGAGTGATGTTGGAGGACCTGCGTCGATGTTGTCAACCTCGCGTCGATAGAGAACATCTCTGATGAGGAGGTATCAAGGGGCCTGATGGTGAATGTGTCAATGATCATCTCGAGAGAGATGAGACCTAAAATTCTGTGTATGAAGGTAGACGAGAAGGTCATTGTACCAAGGGTCATCAGAGGGGATGAATAAGAGGTGTTCGTCGGGGAAATGCTCATTGATGGGGGAATATTTAGCGTCTGAGGGAAAATTCGTAATGAGTTTGGTAAGGACAAGAGATATCTTACTTTTGGGAGTTGAGAAATCTAGATCGTTTTCTTGGAGGATAACGATCCATCAAGAAAAATTTCCATACATTTTTTTTTGACTAAGCAAGTACTGCATGGGATTGGAATATGCTACGACCTTGGTGGTTCGAAGCAGGATATAATGTCGCAATTTTTGGACTGTGAGGAAAACTGCTAATGCCAGTTTCTCATCATGAT
Source organism: Picea mariana (assembly GCA_032191745.1). Lineage (NCBI taxonomy): Eukaryota > Viridiplantae > Streptophyta > Pinopsida > Pinales > Pinaceae > Picea > Picea mariana. The sequence continues at coordinate 50,250 of JASDQU010504132.1, read as the reverse complement.
TATACTTCAAGGGTGCCCCTGAAAGGTTTTTACTGATGTAGTAAATGACATTTTCACGTCTGTCATCCCCTAATTGGACGAGGACTCCTACTACTGAGACAACTGAGGTTGACAAGTAGAGGATGTAATCTCAATCATAATATGGGGGACTAATCAAAGGGACATTGGATAAGGCAACTTTTAAATCATCAAAATTTATTTGAGCATGTTCTTCCTATCAAAATGGGATATCATGTCGCAGTAGGTGGAGGAAACCATGTGAACGAGTGGCGTAGTCTGGGACAAAGTGACGTAGAAAGTTGGCTTTGCCTTGTAGGCTTTGTAGTTGGTGTAAATTCCTAGGTGGTGGAATTTTTGTGATAGCTTGGACCTTGAGGGGATCTACTGTGATGTCGTGTTGGGAATCAATGAACCCAAGGAGGCATCCGACAATGATGCAAAAGACACACTTGAGGGGTTTCAAGCAGATATTGTATTGGCGACATCATTGGAATACGATGCGTAAGTCGTCTAAATGTTGAGTGTGCTTTATGGATCGAGCAGTGAGGTCATCCAAATAAGTGAGGATCATGCGAGCAAGATCATGGAAAACATAGGTCATATCCCATTGAAAAGTAGCACCTACATTCTTGAGTCCAAAAGGAATGACGCGATAGACAAAGGTACCCCAAGGGGTAGTAAAATGGTTTTGAATTGATCTGTTGGATGGATTTGGATTTGATTATAGCCAGAAAACCCATCCATAAAGGACAATGCCTTGTGGTCAGCAAAATCATCGATGATTTGGTCGATGAAAGGTGTTGGGAAATTGTCTTTGGGAAAAGCATGATTGACATCACGGATGTTTGTGCAAACACGAATAGTTCCCTGTGTTTTGTTAACAGGGACGGGGTTGGAGACCCACGAAGTGTACGCAATGGGGTAAATCAACCTTGGTATCGCTCAATTTGTATCTTAGGTCAGGTAGCTAAGAAAGTAAAGGTCAAACTAGCATAACAAGAGCTTCCCCACCCACTGTCACCTCGATTGGGGGCTCTTTCTATTTAGGGTGGCTAAACCCAAGGGAGACATCCCTGGCAATCTGGGGTTTTGAAAGGCAAAGGTTTAAAGGAATAAGGAAAGTTTTCCCTTTCACAGATTACCGCCAAGAAGATAGTCAAAATGAAGATAAACCACAGAAAAGGTACCTGTTTGCGAGACAAGGCAACAATAAAAACTAATGCATGCAAATACTAGTCAGCACTTCATAGATTAATAACTATCAACATTTAATATACATGAGCATAAATAGCAGTAATTATTGACGAAGTCAATGATTGCAAAAATGACTATGGCTTATAATATTACTTCTCAATAAACACTGGAAATGATATAGCATTCAATGTAGATAATCAACCCTTTAATTGACTTAATGCATTAAATGTCATCAATTGCTCATATATGAAGGTTGCTGCGTCAAGCTTACTAGAGGTGATGTCAGCCTTGTTCTTTAGGGTTAGTTTGGTAGACAAAGAGGTGAACGTTTTGTTATTTAGCCAATGAAAACTATCATTACATCAATGTCTATCAATTAGATGACTAAGCCACAACGTTTTATATCAACCAAAAGCTCAAAAGAGGCATGACGTCATCATCAATCTAGGGTTAGTTAGACGTTAGGGTTAGTTAGGGTTTCAAATTTAAGAGTTTTGAAAAAGTTGTTTTGGCACAATAGGCTCAACGTTGAAGAGATAAATTAGTGCCTTAGGGTATTATGGAGTCATAAATAAGGGCAAGATCTCGGGAGAATCTAAATTTAAGGACAAGAGAGTTAGGCTCTATGGTGCTGCAATGGCAGGGCCCTAGAGTCAAAACCCTAAGGGGAGGAGGCTCATTCCGGTGTTGCTTAAGAAAGGCCTCATGCTCCTCCCTCTTTCCTTAATTATCCTTGGCAAAATGGCTAGCTTCAAAACATAAATCTAAGGGTGAAAGGTGTTGCAAGAGAAAGGCCCTTCAAACCCTAAAAGTCAAAACCCTAGGTGTAGATTTAACTAGGCCTAGGACGTCTTCTTTCTTCAACTTATGTTTAAATGCTAACTCAGAAAAAGGGGAACTAGTGTAGCAACGGCTAGGCTATATCCTCCTTAATCAATGGCTAAAACAATTTCTCAATCATCGGGACATATAGCAAGGACCTACTTGTGTGCTTTCTACCTAGGGTTTCAATGATTAAGCAAAATAATAACAATGTAACAATAAATGCAAGAGATTTAATCTACAACCATTCATTTAAGAAGTTTTGCATGAGAAATACACTTACAAATCATGAAGAGCTTATCAAACCCTAGTTGTAAACCTTCCAATGATAGAAAACACCATAAAAATTCCAAGAATGATCCTCCACAAGAGTTGCACCTCACTTCCAAGAGCAATAATACCAAGACAAAAGATAAAAATGTATCTCTCACAAGAGAGTGAGTTGTGTTTTCTTCAAAATGAGGTCCAACGTCCTCTACTTATATCATCCAAATGACCTTTAATTAGAAAATAGGTCATTTAAAACAGCTGACAAGGCTAACTAACAATATTATGTTGTTTTTTACATTAAATGCTAAAAATGTCACTATGTGAGCTCAAAAGGGAGATGCCAAGCCCCTCTGAGGGAGACGTTGGCCCTTTTTGGGCAAGCTCAGCATCCAGGAAGCTAAACGTTGGCCCTCTCAGGGCTTCTCCAAGCTGCCACACGTGCCAAATGACCCTAACACACTTCCACATGCTCCAGACAACGTCCAACTGCCTCAGGTGACATCCTGTCCATCAAAGACCAACGCTCTGTCTGCAGTGGGTGATTCCCCTTAGGCCGGGCTCTGCCAAGGTGTCCCGGTGGAACATCAATATATCTTCTTTGTGCAAAGGCTCGTCACAACGTTGTCTCGTCTCTGCCATACCAGCAACCATCTGATGGGCTCTTCAGCCCCATGGAGGTCTGAGCTAATCATATCCCCATGTGTACCGGTCCACTGGTACTTGTCCGTCGGGCATGGTCCTGCACATCAAAAACTACGCCCTCCATGGGCTCATCAGTCCTCGGGATCATAGCAATGTCAATCACATTTCATCATTAAATTTATCAAATACATGCATGAAACCCATAACATATCATCTAAGAGCTCAAAGACATTACACATATCTACTATACAAAGCTGAAGAAACTGACAGAACAACCTATTGGGCTAATACCCACAAGAAAAGGAAAGTTTCCTCAGAGGATCATTCAAGCCATGTATACGAAGTGGTATGGTCTGGGGATGTCCATTCATAGTAAGACTAGGGGTAGGTGATTTCCATGGGTGCCTCTGTAGGAGGTGAGCTATACCCGTCATGGATGCACTTTTTCCAAGCCCCTTTATTGCCTTTATTTTTCATTTATTGTTTTTCTTTCTTTTATACTTCAAGGTCTGACCAGAGGACACTGCCTTGGCGTGGTGACCAG
>JASDQU010504132.1:28032-39471 GCA_032191745.1 Picea mariana | reverse complement strand
TAGGGTCCCTTTAGTTTCTTATCGAGAGGCTTTTTATTTCCTTCTCGGGGATCCCTGGGCGAAGCATCTCTAGTTTTTATTTCCTATGACTTTTATCTTTTACCAGTTGCTTTTAACCCCTGGACCTTTAGCCCCTTCTTCCCACTGGACAAAGTGTAACCCCAAAGGTCATTATAATGGCTGGACTAGGGGATTGGGATAGATGAATGGAAGATAAGATGTAAAATGATAAAATGGTGGGAGCGGACGATGGCTCTGCAAATCGCCTTTGGTGGCTAACCAAAACCCATGAATACAAGCTTGCTAAGTCACCCCGTTAATCACCCCAACAATGGTCAAGTGGATTAGTGTAAGATCCAAGCAATTATCAGAAATGAAAGGAACTTAATTCATAAATAAGAAGGTTATAATGATCAAACATGACACATACCATGATACCTTGGACCAATTACCTCATGGAGCAAGAGTCTTCTCTGATGCACGTCCAAACCGATGGTGATGGATGCTGCTGCTGCTGACAGGACAAGTCTGGAAAAGAAGAAGAAGAATAGGCCCTCTAGGGCCATGCTCAGGTCAATCCTGCTCTCGGTACTCCATGTCTAGGACCTGTGGGCCTCGAGACATGATCTCCTAGTTATCCCTAGATATCGGGGATAACAAACCCAACAACACGTAACTTGTTAATTTCATCTTTGATGGTCGCAGCTTTGGATGGGTGAAGGGGGCATTTCTTTTAATGAATTGGTGCGACATCATGCCATGTGTCGATTCGATGTTAGACATTAAAAGGATCGAGGCCAGGAATCTCTGTATATGACTAGGAAAAAATATCACGGTATTCCTGAAAGAGAGCTTTGTAAGCAATGAGTTCTTTAGGGGAGCATGTGGCGCCAATGGTGATTTATTCTACGATTCTCGGTTTAATGGAAATTCCATTTTGATGATGGGGGAGATGTTGGCCATATTTCCTTCTTCAAAAGAATCTGGGGTAGGGATAGGGTTGTTGAACCAATCTATATGCCCCGAAGGAATAAAATCCTTGGTTTCGATTGCGCACATGGAGGCTTGGGTAGGAGGATGAAAGGCCTCCTGTGAGAGAAAAAGCGCTCGATGATGGAGCGCATTCCATGGGAAATTAGGGGTAGTGAGTTCCTCTAGGATATCTTCATCATAGTGAAAAATGCGAGAATAAAGGAGATCCTAGGAGGTGACAGGGGGAAATGTCAATGGGTAGGTGTTATTGTCCTCAAGTGGTGAGCACATAGATGGGATATCGTGTGCAAGGTGCGAGGGACCCTTGGAAATAAAGTACATGTCTCGATACTGTGGAGAGTACCTCGTTCGCTCAGGGACTGAAGACGAAATATATCGAATATCAGTAATGTGAGCCGCAGGAGGGAGTGGTTGAGAGCTCTGATGGAGATGTTTGGCATATTGTCGCTAACGTCTGGAGAAACTGAGGTAGATCTAGGAAATGATGAGTGTAGTGGCAATATTCTGAATAGATGGCACAAGAAAATTTGGTTCGCAACCCTTTATTTCTTGCGGTGGAGGAATCCGTAGTAGCAGTGGAAGTACTTGGTGGAGTGGCAAGCAATGTGGTTTCTCTAGGGAGATGGATCAGATTGCGTAACTCGGGAAGAGTAGGACATTTGTTAGTGGGGTCTCCTTCTCTTTCGCATAGTGTGCAAGGATGTTGAACTCGAGGACGAAGTGGAGTTTTGGGCTCTTGCTTCTTTTTTCTGCCCCGAGCAGTGGAAGTGGTGCCAACAGTTGGTCGGGGTGAGGGTGGTGTGGCAGGATCCTGTACTGTGATCAACATCAGTATTCCCTTTGTCTAAGGAGGGAGAGATGGTTGAGGAACCATTACGGGTGGATGGAGATACCATATAGGGATGGAAAGCACCATGTTAGGAAGAGTAAGGTTCGCAGCTACCTGGAATTCTTGGAATCCATGTGGGGGGTAGAAGAAGGGAATTTGGGTAATGTATTAGGGGACTGTTTCCCAAACTGGGATTTTCCCCTGGGGGGGGGAATCTGGGATAAGTGGTGCAGTGGGGTTCTCAGGGGATTCTCGAGGTAATAGTTATCCAAATGGTGGAACTTCGATGTGGGGAGAAGCCTCAGTGGGAGGAGTATTGTCTCTATTCTTTGTTTCATTAGAAGATACTACACACATTTGTTTTGAAGGGTGTAGGAGAGGTGGTGCTCTGTGATATGCCCCCAACAACGATGGGTCTTTGAAAATTCTGGGACCCATGTCGATGACCGAAAAATCATCTGAGCTAGTGTGAACAAGAGGAATAATGTTATCAATGTTTGTGGAATGGTTAGGCTCGTAATGTGTAATTTGGTCGATGGTGACAATTTTCCCATTGTGGGGAAACATCATCATTCGAAACATAGAAGAGGATATTTCCTTCATATCATACATGTAGCTACGTCCAAACAAGATATTGTAATCAAGTGGGGCATCGATAAATTCAATGTCGATTAGATTGTTTTTCCCTCAAGTTCTACGGGAACATTTTGGAAGAGCCCTTCAGGGGATGATGGTCGACTGTCATAAGCTCGCGGGGTGATGGAAGATGGTACTAGCTTAGGTGAGCCAAGTTTTTTCCATACTGCTTTGGACATGATGCATGTGGATGCACCTTCATCGATGATACACTGATGAACTGTGATGTTTGGGATTTTAACTGGTATCTAAAAAGCTACCAGGGTGGGGAGGCGTGGTTCTTCGCTATCAAGATCAAAGGTGATGAGTCTAGTATCAGCTGGGTCGACTTCCCCCAAGGCGGAAAGCAAGGATTTCCACTGAGTTGGACAGGTTTGGAGGACCTCCAATACAGACATGGCTATAGGAGACTATGCTAAGTCATCAACCATACTGTAGTTATGGGCTTCCCTAGCATGAGGGTTATGTACGTTCTGTCATAACGACATACGGGGTATACGAGGGTTTGGATTAGTGTTAGGGCGAGGAATCATCAATGGTTGTCCGGTTGTAGCTAGAGACGCTTCTGAGGTGGTTGGGGTAGATTCAGGGGGAATGCCATACTGGCGACCGCATGTTTGCAAAATAATATCTTCTTCGCTGGTAAGGAGGATGTTGCGATCGACCAGATTTCCAAGTTGATTGGGACCTGGGTTTTGATACTGCCCCATTTGGGGTGGAGTAGGGTGTACCTCCTGTTGGGTATTCATCACACCTTGGTGTGGAATGGAGTTTTGAAAAATGGTCAGAGGTGGTTGTTGAAAATATTGTTGTGGGGCCTACTGAGGGGTAGGCGGTGCTGGAGGATGTTGTGCATTCATGGAATTTTTCATCCATTTGAAATCAGAAATTTGGGGTAAATAGTGTGTATAATGTCCATACTCACCACAAAGAGTCCAAGGGAAGGTAGTATGAAGTTTAGTGTTCCTCCCTTGTCGTGGTTGATTGTTATTGTTTCCCCCTTAGGGCTTTTGGTTTCCTTGATTCTAGCTACCCCCAGTGGGAGTGTTTTGTTAGGGGTTATTTCCTCTTGGTCCCGAGTTGTTATTGTTTCAATTTTTCCCTTTCTTCTTGGCATTATTTGGTGGATGGGCCAGATTTTTCATATTCAATTGTTCAAAATTTCTAAGTTGATGAATGGGAGAGGGTTGAACAAAGTTAACACTAGCGTGTGGTTGTCCTGGTGGAGGAGAAACCAGTTGTGGAGGACCAGGAAATGGAAAATAGTGATTGTTTTGTGGGGACGATCCATATGGCATGTAGGAAGTTGAAGCACTTCCATTAGTGCTAAGGTTGTATGTGGAGGTAGAAGGTGAACCCATACTTGGTTGAGAGGTCGGATGCATCATGGGTATCGGTGAGGGTCCACTCATTGGTGGAAGGGGAGCAACATGATATGACTATTGGTGAGCGGGAGGAGGGTAATAAGACATCCCTCCATGTGGTTTTGGATATTGGTGTGCACCGTAAGCGGGTGACGGGTCATCGTAAGGGTTGAAATGGTTCATAGAACCAATCAACCCATATGCAACATGGGACATCCAAGGTTTGTCCTGGCCAAATGGTATGGGTCTAAATGCATCAGGAAATACTGTGTAGAAGTAACCTGAATGAGAATAGATGAGGTCAAACTATTGGGCCTTATTGATGGCCTCCTCTTTTGACTGAGGAAAATTGGATGCTACATCCTTGGAAATAACATAGACAAGTGATTTGAGAAACCAATCAAGACATTGTTCTTTGGTGGTTTCTTCTTTACACAAACTATGTCGTCGATGCCATTCATGGATGTGGTCGGCTATATGGATAGTCATGGTTTGTTTGAACTTAGAGATGAGTTATAATCCAGTATTGTGATGCACTAGTAGTTGGAAAAAGGACAAAAAGGCCTTGGCCAATGATTCAAAGGTCACGTGAGACCCTGATTTTTCATCCACATACCACTTGGCTAATGGGCCCGTGAGAGTTCTTTGAAAAAATATTAAGCAGATGGAATCATCCATGATGTTGTTTGAACAAAACCATAAGTGGAAGGTCATAACATGGTTGGCGGGATCTTCCCCCAGTTTTCCTTCAAACTTTGGAATCTCTGAAGGTATTTTGGTAGGCATATTGGGCCATGTGAATTCATGTAAAATGGGATCATTCATGAGCTTGGTCAAATCAGGAATGTTGAGGGATGCCAAGAATGGAATAGGGAGATTTGGTGGAGGATTATTTCCTGCCATTGTGTGAGCAGGTAGTGGACCTGTCCCTTGAGAGATATTTGGTGGGGCTGTATTTCTCCCTTGAGAAGAAGTTTGACACCCTCCTCCTTGTGAAGGAGAACTAGTGGATGGATGCCCTTGGAAATTGGACCCAAGCAAAGTCGAACCAAGAAAATTTGATCCCAAAATAGTAGCACTCACATGGGTGTGAGATGGTTGAGATGATGAGTTGGAAAGACTAGGGACTCCTCCTATAATAGGAGGGAGATTTTGCAAGCGTCTTGAATGATGGGGATTTTGTGGGTCCCCTATGGTTTTCAACTAGAAAAGTGAATGTGTGCAAATGGTGACAAGAGAGAAATAAATGAACAAGATATTTTGTATAATTTTGGACCTTCACAAGATAGTGTAACTCACAATTGCATGTAATCAAATGATAATCATAAATAAATCAACTGTAAAATAAATAAGCATTTTGGAAGGTGGATTTTGTCCGCGTGGGGGAACAATAAAAACAAAATGATCGTGTCCTAAAAGATGTATCATCCTTCCTCTCAAATAGCATTGGGCCTTCCAATAGCACTCAAAATTGGGGTCTGAAGCCACCGGAAGAGGAACTAGTAAAGGTTGAAGTAATCAGTTATAATGAGGGGTAGAGGGTGCATATCCCGAAAGAACTGGTGATATTTCCCAATAGCCACACAAAATATGATCAAGGTGTGATTGTAGCCCACAATCGCCACTTGGGTAGATGTCCTAAGTTTTGGCCACTAGGTACCTCGGTCAAAGTGCAGCATTTAAATTTTTAGCCTCATAAATGGGGTCATAGGATGGATGCCCTTCCAAGAGTTGGGTGACTCAAGGAGGGATGCACATAACAATCAGACCTCGACCTTCAACCTTTCACGGGTATCTCCCTACCTTATGGTGTAGGAACACTTGACTTGGAGGATTTGAAATTTCCCTATTTCTTAACTTCTATTGTTTGAAAATGTGAGAACCAAATAACGTGGGGTTTTTGGATGCCTACCCCCAAGATCCCACCTAGACTAAAAAAATTCTTTTGGCACCTTCTATGGAGGAAAAATTAGTGTGTTTTTAGAAAAAAAATTATATGTGGTGGGATGAGAGATTTGGGGTGTGGACCAATCTCATTTGAATTAAAGGGGTGTGGATAATTTCCAAAGAAATAGTTGGATATTTCGAAATTCCTTTGGAGAAAACCTACTTCGACCTCCACTATTTCAAAATAAAATTTATGTGTGTGAGGAGAGGCTTTATGTGGAAGAAAGTGAAAAATTGTGCCAAGATTTTAATAAGTTAAGTGTGAGATTGTAGCATGTGGACTTCCTGTGGTCCTTACAAATCTTATTTACCTAGCTTACTATGTGTCTTTGGTACAACCTTGCAGAATATTTAAAACCCTAAAGAACTAGCAATGTGGGCATTGGGTCTTTACAAATCCTTTAAACTCCCTCGATGTTGTTTACACTAAGAAAGATTTGAAACTATCCTAGATTTCAAGCATATGGGCATGTATGGGCCCGTTACTTTGATCTTTAAACTTCCCTAGATTGTGATCTAAACTAAGAAATCATTTTTAAGAAACTATCCCAAGTTTGCAACATGTGGGCATGTATGGGCCCTTACAAAACTTTAAGATGATTTCAAAAAAACTAAGAGGAACCCTAGGGGGATTTGTCCTCTCCTAAATATTTTTGTTAAGGGAGATGAAATGTCCCTTTAACTACCTTTTTGATTCCCAATATCCCACTAGGGTGAGTGTTGGGCCTCAAAAATGTCACATTTATATCCTCTTTTTCCTTCACTATTCCTTACATTTCATCGTCCCATTAACCTTCCATCATACCATTTCCATAATGATACTTGGGTTTCTCCTTATTATTTTCCATTGTATACATTTCAGTATTATAAGTGAATTTATGATTAAATATTAGCAAAATAACATATTTTCATTATATATCAAGGTTGGATGAGTTTGATGATGTGTGAAGGCATATGTGAAGATTTCAACAAAGTCAAAGTTCACCACCTATCCTCAAATTCGAATTACATCTTCAAACTTTGAATATTTGAAAGATATCTCAAGGAGAAGATCATGGAAGATTTGGATGGCATATCTTATCTAATATATGTGAGAGATGTGTGGAGGATTTGAAGGGATCATATCTTCTAATAATGGGAAAGTAGTTGAGAATGCTTGAGAGAATAGTGGATCTATAATTATGACACTCTTCAAGACTTTCATTTATATAAGAGAGTGCTCTCTCTACTTGAGGGGAGGGAGACATCATGTAATGGATAATTTGGGAAGTTGGAGTTAGATATGAGAGATTAGACTTAGATCAGCTTGAATTCTTAGAAGGGGATTCTTAGCTTTGACTCTTTGCTTTGATTCTTAGCTTTGTTATTCTTTCATGCTTTGTCATTTGACTCTTGTAATATAATTTGAGATTGATATATTGTGTGAGATCACATATGTTTTTTGTCGTTCAAATCTTCACATGTTGTATTGTTTTTCCCTTATGCAATTTCCTGCTTTCCTAGATTAGTCTTTAATGCTTTCCTAGATTAATTTCATTTCAGAAATTTAGATTAGATTACTTCTACTTCAGTCCTGCATATATAGTGTGTGTGCTTCGTAAGCCTACGAACCTCGGATTGAAAAATTAAATAGTTGGTAAAATACTACAACGGATATAAATGACAATATTTATGCCTAACATTTTGGCGTCATTGCCGGGGAAGCACGATGGATTGAGGTTTAGTTTGAATTTTCATGCAAGTGTGATTAGTCATGCTCCTAAATCTAAGGTGACATATGGGTAAGGGCATGTAGGGTGTGTTTCAATTCCTACAATTTACGCAAATTTCATTTTTCGCAAGTGTGAATTTCAATTGTAGCAAGTGTGTTTTACACAACTATGGAGAGTATGTGTTTCAACAAGTATGGTTTTCAATTTTTATTTATTTATTTTTTATTTAGGTGTTGTAAGAACCCATTTTTCAATATGTTTTAACAATGAGTGTCAGCTTGGAACTACTCACTCAAATCCTCGCGAAAGTCAGGATCTCCTCTTCTTAGGAAGAGGAGATCTTGACAACAATTAAAGATTCAAACACTCCTCCAACAACAAACGAGGATTCAAGATCTGAAGACTCCTACCAATTAGATGATGAACAAACATTCAAGCAAGAGATTTAGGAAGATGAAGAGGAGTTACAACAAGATCTGAGCGAGGAAAAACGCGCCTATGAAAGTATTATCAAGCAATGGTTCCAGGTAAGCACTCGATTAGATAAATTTTATTTCTTAGTTAGTTTGTCATGAAAAAATCTATCTTTCATTTGAAAAATTGCACATGAATATATTGTTGTTACTGTTGTGTGCTTGGCTCCATTGGAAGTTTGCCTACACGTAACCAATTTTTAATTTCAATTAGCATAGAGTAGGTAGGCTAACGAATAAAACAACGTTTTTGCTCTAATTTTTGTTGTTGTTTTAGAATAAGTATGCTCTCCTCCGCGCTTCGTGTGATCACGAGGATCAAAAAATAGGAATGAATGTTCTTGAAAACATGCTTAAGCACAATAAAACCAAAATTTGTCTATGCTAAAATAACGCAATTTTTACATGTTGTTACAACATGCTGATACAGCGAAATTTTTGTTTACAAGCTGTTACAACATGTTGATACAGTGAAAATTTTACATGTTGGTACAACAACATTTTTCATGCTTGTTACAACGAAATTTTACTTGCATAAACAATGACGTTTTTGATGTAACAATTATTGAACAATGTCACGCCAACACTTTTGTTGTTTTTCATTTTATGGATGAACTTTGTGTGTCATTTTACAATCGATTGAACCATGTCTTCTCGGTCTGAGTTATTTCTGGTTTGAGCCACCATCTTTTAGCCTTATCTAAATAAAATATGTAACAATACAACAACAAGATCATTTAGATTGAAGTCTTCACATCTATTAGATCTGCAAGTTTAAGGTGCATTGTCTGGATCAGGCCAAGAAATAAAACTGAACTATGATTGGGATTGTTTGAATTTCACTTCCTGTCTTGTATGATAAAACCTGCAACAAAAACACAACCAATACACTAAACATGACATGAGTATTAATAATATGATGCCCCAAACCTATTGTACTGAGAAAGACGAGAAATATTAAGAGTGCATTTATCCTTCGGTCTGTTTTTCTCCTTCACCATGCACTATTGTTGAATCCTTTTGCGGTCCGAACTATCTCCAGAACTTTTGATTGAAGTTCACTGCCCACGCCACACCTGCAACAACCATGCTCTAATGCCTAGTCTCTGAATTATTTGGCAATTATGTGTAGAACAGTCGTTTAGCTCTTTGATTTTCTTATGGATCTTGATCCTGACCACCGAATCGGATTTGATTCCAAAACAAGAAAATCAATCTTTATTCCTACGTATCCTCAAGCGGTGATCCACTCTTACGATTATCAAATTCAATCTCGATTGAGTGGTTGAAACAACACTATTTTTGGCAAATCAAAATTAGAAATTTCAGATTCCTATCATTATCATCCTCGGATGTTTGTTGTAACTCCTCAAATGCAGATCTCGACGATGATTTTTCGGTGTATCGATTTTCTCCCTTCACGGCGGTAGAGAATCTTGAAAATCCATAAGTAAGATTGCATATCCGAGTAGATCCCAGTCCTCTTGACCTTCAGGAGTTTGTAATTTAAGGAGGCGTTAACTGATAGAAGGTTATTGTGTGCTCAATGTTGTGTGACATGGCATGTCGGTTTAGATTGTTTTGAAGTGCAGACATTATAAGATTTTGAGAAATCATCCAACGAGGTGGTGCATGTACGTCGTGAGGACAATCGCTCCATAGATGAGCTAGCAAACCAGGGAGTTGATCAGCGATCCGTGGATACAAGCCCTGCTTCTCAAAACAAAGTTATGCAACGCTGCAGGACTCCCTCAGAAGCCAAGCTTTATGTTCTTGAAAATCACTTTCAGCAACAAAATGTAAATGTACCCAATCTCATTGAATCATCTAGTTTGAATGATGACTTGATTAATGATGTGCCTCCAGAATTTGGGCCTAGAGCAGTAGTTAGTAGAAATGGTGCCTATACTCAAAATTTGGATGATGACAATCTTTCGGAATTTGATTATGGAGTGTTTGTACCTTATCAACGCCAAATCCCCCAATCAGATAAGTTACCTTCATGCAAGTCCAACCTGAGTTTTTTGTGATCAGGTTTGATTTCCATAATCTGAATAATTTTTGGTGTTAGGTTTTCTAACTTGATTCGGGTTTTCTGCAATTTTTATTTATTTATTTTTTTTTGGCTGGAGAATCATTTGGGTCATGGTTTTATGTGCATGCTTTCTTTTGGATGAATATCTGCATTACCATTGATCTCACCACAACACTCGTATCAACATTAAAATAAAATAGATTTCTTTGTTTGTTTGTTCTACACAATTATTTATTTGTTTATTTTGTTTTTCTTAAAACAAATAAATAAATAAAATACAAAAAAATATATAGTGATTTTAAACCAAACATAATAAAAACAAACAAACAAACAATAAAAATAAATATATGAATATATATAAACAAAAAACAATAAAAACAAACAAAGTAAAACAATAAAAAAAAAACTTATAAAAACATTATAAAAATATAAATATAAAAACACTTCAAAACTAAAATACAAATTTGAAAATGGACATTCTAAAAATTCATGAGTTGTTTTCACGATTTATGTTTTTCTTTGAAGTCTATGTCACAACCATCGAAGACAAACAAGTATGCAAGGACAACAGGTATAAAAACACAGTTTATTTATGAGTTTCTCACATTCGTACTTATTTCTATTTTACATGATATCTTCTTCGCAAATCTTACAATTTTTATGCAGGAATTAGTACTAAAGACTGATTGCAGGAACATGATGCTCATTTTCCATGCCACAATGATCTTCAAGAATCACAACATTTTAAAAAAAAAAACATGTTTGCTAGACAACTTGAAAGATTTGTTACATAGCGACCATGTTGATACACCATGCTGCGATACCCATATTTCCGCATTTTTCCAAATTTCACGCTGTGACACTATCCCATTTCTCCTTCAAAGATGATTAGTCATCCTAGTGTTGAAGCCATCTTCCATTACCTTAACTTTCATGCTTTAACACGCCTATTTTTCTGATTTGCATACATCATTTCCCTTATCTTTTTCAGTTCATTTTTTCCTTTCCAGTTTTCCTTCTGAATAAAACAAACTCCCTTTTTCCATGATTACATTTCCTTGCCATAAACCATATTGCTACTAAGATATTTACATCTATAGTCCTACCACTCTTTTTATAAACTCGTGTTGACTGATGTGGGATTCCTTAAGGCCCACCTTTCAATAGTCTTTCCCCATCGACCTTGACACCTTATCTGGGATATAGACTAGAGTTCCTTTTTGAGTACCTTGAGGCTTGCATGCCTTAATGGCAATCTCTCTCACTAGAAATCATGGGAATACATCAATGTCCCTTGATCATTAGATCTTGCAAGTGGCTCAACATCAACCCATCTATTCGCACTTTGCAAGATGTACTCAGGTACCTAGACACTCATTGACATGACGGGTGAGTTTGTCTCGCATTAGTTAATGACATTCATCCATGGCCGGTAATCCAGTGATTTCTC
>JASDQU010504132.1:8975-26855 GCA_032191745.1 Picea mariana | reverse complement strand
ATTATTTTCCATTGTATTCATTTCAGTATTATAAGTGAATTTATGATTAAATATTAGAAAAATAACATATTTTCATTATATATCAAGGTTGGATGAGTTTGATGATGTGTGCAGGCATATGTGAAGATTTCAACAAAGTCAAAATTCACCACCTATCCTCAAATTCGAATTACATCTTCAAACTTTGAATATCTGAAAGAGATCTCAAGAAGAAGATCATGGAATTTTGGATGGCATATCTTATCTAAGATATGTGAGAGATGTGTGGAGGATTTGAAGGGATCATATCTTCTAATAATGGGGAAGTAGTTGAGAATGGTTGAGAGAATAGTGGATCTATAATTATGACACTCTTCAAGACTTTCATGTATATAAGAGAGTGCTCTCTATTCATGAGGGGAGGGAGACATCATATAATGGATAATTTGGGAAGTTGGAGTTAGAGATGAGAGATTAGACTTAGATCAGCTTGAAGTCTTAGAAGGAGATTCTTATATTTGTTATTCTTTCATGCTTTGTCATTTGACTCTTGTAATATAATTTGAGATTGATATATTGTGTGAGCTCACATATGTCTTTTGTCATTCAACTCTTCACATGTTGTATTGTTTTTCCCTTATGCAATTTCCTGCTTTCCTAGATTAGTCTTTCAATTCTTTCCTAGATTAATTTCATTTCAACAATTTAGATTAGATTACTTCTATTTCAGTCCTGCATATATAGTGTGTGTGCTTCGTAAGCCTACGAACCTCGGATTGACAAATTAAATAGTTGGGAAAATATTACAATGGAATTAAACAACAATATTTCCGCCTAAAAGTGAGAAGGAAGAACATACTTGAGGGTCAAATTTAACTTCTAGTCCCAATTTAAGTGATTTATGTATGAAAGAAATAACCTCAACTTAAAATATTACAATCCAAATAAGCCATCCATGTGGCAACAAAGAAAAAGAGGAGAATATTGGTTCTTTTTACCCCCTAAGTGCTTATGTTAACTAACCTTTCATATGGGATAGGACTCTAAGTGGAGTCTAGTTTCCTTACAAAGTGCATGAAAATAAAAATCTGAAGGCTATGGGCATTCAAAGCATTCAGAAAAACCCTTACAATTTGAAAAAATGGACATATGCGTGGGTTACAATTCTGGCAGGTGCGTAGAAGGTGCATAATGTGCAGTGTAAATAGGTCTGTTTCACACACAGTGGGCGAGTGCGTGTCTGTGGGCAGGAAGATCTGCGCACTTCCTGTCACGCGTCGGGGGAGAAATTTCCAAGGGAAATACTCCTTCCTCAGCTCTTAGTTTTGACTTTGGAAGCCTGGGCTAGGCCAGTTTTGGTACCTGCAAGACAAAACAATCAAAATGAAGTGCTCCAATGGCTCAAATAGGGAGGAATTTGATATTGATCCACAATATGGTCGCCAATCTATTGTGTTGGTTTTGTCACCTGGGTGAGCAAAACAACAACACTTGCATGTCTAAATGAGCCTGCTAGATAAGACAAAAGTTTTTTGAGTGGGTTAGATAAGCCAAACACATGTGAAAACAAATAAATAAACTAAAACAACTAAGAAATAAACGTTAGAAAGCATGAGAAACTGAGAACCATGAAAATCAAATAATGACCAACATAATGCTACCAATGGATCAATAGATTAGTAGGAAAAACACCGTAGAGAAATTTTAGGGACTTATGAGTCCCCTCTTCCTCCTTGGGAGGGATCTTGAGTTCCCTAATTGAGATATCTTCATACGATGGAAGAAATGGCAAATGGTGAAGAAAAAAAATGCATATTCCCTCAATAGGTGAGTGGAATGGCCTATTGTAATGGTGCTTGAAGGATTCCAAGAGAAAGAAGGATTCCCAAGGAACAATTCTTGCAGCATAACAATACTATGAAGATATTGGTTTCTTAGCACACCCATGGCTCTTATTTATAGCATTCATACATGGAAAAATGTAATTGGTTCATAGTGTGAACAAGGAGCCTTTTAGGGTACCCTATAGCCCTTGACTAGCCCCCAAGCTAGATTTCGCTCAGATTTGAATGTCAAATCGTGTTGGGGGTCAGACCAGAAGTGGTTGATCGGTTGACAAGATCCATAAATGCATCATTCATAGAAGTGTGTGGATTTTCTCACACACAGTCACACATTTTGCACATTATGTGTGTTGAGGGTTGTGTTGGCCCACACATACTGCACACTGTGTGCGCGCTTCCTTTGGAGAATCTGGGCATTTAGATTTTTGACCCAATTGTATAGTTTTTTTCCTTTTGAATTCATTTTGGTGTTGTAGGTGGACTAATTGTTGTTGGCATTGATGTGTTTCTTTAACCATTTACGTGCAATGTTGTGAACGATTTTTCAGTGATAACACCTTCCCTTAAATTGACAATTGAGATCCTACCTGACACATTCAATCTTGAAGAACATATGTGCACCTGGAGCACCTATATGAGAAGTGTTGATATGCCTCTATGGATATCGAAGCGAATAAATGATGTGTTAAGGTTCAATATGATAAGTTCGTCTATCCCCGACAATATGCTAAGGATGAATTGGTTCTCCTTTATGACCAATCCAAAGAACTGTTGGGGGAAGGTAATTTCAACCCCATGTGGCACGGTCCTTATATCGTGCGACATTTCTTAGATAAAGGAGCCTAAGAATTAGAAGATTGTGAGGGGAATATGATGGATGAGCCCAGAAATGGGATCTACCATAAAAGGTATTACGCTTGAGCCCTCAAACTCGGGCGTGAACTTTGTATACTAGTGTATCTTAATGTATATACTTCTTTATATTTTCCTTTGCGTCATCGGCTTGTTGATCGATTTTTCCCTTGGTTGGAAGGTTTCAATGGAATATTTGGTTTTCTTAGGATTCACAGATAGTACCAGTCATCATACGTAGAACATGTCTTCCACCACTTGGGTCATTTGCTCACCCAAGGATCAACTGGTGTCTTCAGGTGGCATTTGTTTGGAGCCATCAACGAATAATGTGGCTGAGTATAATGTTGTTATAGAGCTATTACATGAAGCCATTTCACATGGTATTCGATATTTATAAGTTCTCTTGGACTCCTAGTTAGTCGTATGTCATTTGAACAACAATTACCATGTGAGAGATCCTACTCTACTCCAACGATTCCTACGAGTACAAATTTTGGAACGATACTTTGATTTTCTTACTTATAATCACATATCTATAAGTTCTAATCAATTATCTGATGCATATGATAATTACATTTTAGATTGGAATTTGTCACATAACTAAGTAAAGTAAACACATTCATACATTTACACATTGTAACATACATAAGTAAATCTGAAGACCAAAATTTTTATATTTCATCCTTCCAAGTCCAAAAAATATGGTGTCATAGTACAAATAGGGGCTCACATCATCAAAATACATATATGGCATGTTGGGCACAGGCCGATTTTGAGGAAAAGTTCAGTTTTGGAAAGTAAAGGTTAATTTGGAAAAATACAACTGGAAAGAAAAGCAACACATGTAAGGAAAAGGCACATGCAAAGGAGGAAAGAATACAAGGCATAGAGGCAGTAAGACCTAACCATGTTAGGATTAGGGTCTTGGAATGTAATGGCTAATAAAACTATAAAATAGCATAAATAAGCACCTAGGAGGTCTAGGTCGAGGTTGTTGTTTGGTTAGTTTTCAGAAGGTTGTTTTTTGGTTGGTTTTCAGAAGGTTGTTGTTTGGTTGGTTTTCAAAGGGTTGTTGTTGGTCAATAGTAATTCAGGTTATGAGCTATTGTAAGACAATTTTGTAAGTTGTTGAGTTGTAGAAGGGACAAGTAGGCTAGATTTTGAGGGTTATATCACAGGCTGGGGAGCCTGGTGTGATCTAGTCTGCCTCATAGAGGTTGGGGAATCTGTTTCATAATTGTATGTAGTGTGCGCGGCAGTATATTTTTCAGAATTCTAAATAAAAGAGCCTAAGAATCCATATCTTTGTGGTCGTAGCCTAGGAGAGGGTGAACCATGGTAAAACATGTGCACTATTTGATGAGTGGATGCATGTTTAATTTTTGTTAATGGTTTATCATCTTTAATTCTTGTTAATGATTGATTTACACATATGTGGTTAGCTAGATCCATTTGATTGCATGAAAGATTTTACCATATGAATGGATCTTAATAATAATAGATTGATTAATGATTTAAGGCTTGAGAAAGATCAGTTACAATCCCATATCCCCACTCTTTCCTAGACTGAAAGCACTTGAGAATTGCAGTCACCCATAGAACTATCTCAGGTGAGACTGCGCAATACATTATATGTGCTGCGTTGCCTTCTAGTTTACCAGGAGGGTCGATAGTTTTAGAGGGTTTTGTTGGAAACCCATTTAGATCTGAACCTGGGTCAGCTAAGAACTAGATAGAAAAAGTAATAACCAAAAAATGGTTATGTTTTCAGTTGGAAATGCATGGGATTGAGTGAATGGAATCCATAGAAGAAGCATGTGGATAATGAAGGTATAAAAAGGGAATGTTCAGACCATGGAATCCAATGAAGGTGGAGATCAAAATATGGTTGAAGAAAAAGGACCTTTAATTTTCACAGAAGGACAACAGAAACCCTAAGATAACACCGCGCAAATATCTGGACAAGTACGTGTTTAGCGACTTGAATGAGGTATTTTTCTGTGATTTCCCACATGTGTTGTAGGAGTGGCTATTTAGGTTGAAATACAACCACCCTAAAAATCGAATTAGACATCTCTAGTGGAATCCTGTGGAGATCGTGCAGTTACAAAAAGTTAACAACAAATTCACGCGCGCAGTAGATTTCTGGTTAGACAATATTTTTGCAAGATTTATCATAGAATTTTCAGTAGATACCGTGAATTATTACATCGCAGCATAGTAGGAATTTCTAAAATGAACTAGAGGTAGGTATATCAGATCATTGTATACTTCAATCAAGATTTTACTGTATAACAACGGTGTGATGACTATGGAATCAGACAGCTAAACTTCCTAGCATGCATGAGGGAAAGGGGGAAGCACTTACAAGAGGTGGAGAAATGGAGGAAGGGATGGATAAGGGAAAGAATAAGGATTCCATGGACCCGATCATGTTGGAGGAATATTATATAAAGCAGATAATGGAAATAGCTGGAAAAACATGCAATGGATTACCCTACCAATATAAGATGAATAGTAAGAAGAGAGCCATAACTAATAGAGAGGGCTTGGTAAGTGATGAAGAAGAGGTAGAGGATCTTCGGGATGTGGAGTATATTGAGTAAATCCTAAGCACAATATACGAAAGGAAGACAGGAGACCAAATGGCAGGAACAGAAGGCAAAATTCCCATCCATGTCAGTGTCAGTGTGGAACCCATAACCCCATGTGCGACTAGTACACCATAAAGAACACCACCATTCAGACAACCAAAATTTAGTGGAAGAAATATAACATGAAGTACATCTAAACAAGAAGCAACAAATAGAGGAGTCAGTTCGGGAAGTAGTAGTCAAATATATACACCGTGCGAAGGTAGTAGTTCATCACAGTTTAGGATGGTAGGACATGATCCCACTATTAGGTTACCATAATTTCGGGGAGAGGCATCTAAGGACCCTGAAAAACATTTATTCATCTGCGAGAAGATATGGGAACAAAAGAAGATCACAGATGAGGACACAAAACTTGCGCAGTTATCTATCACGCTAAGAGACCACACACTGGATTGGTACATGAGCCTAGTTGTAAATAGTCCACCAGGAAAAACAAGGACGATTGCAAATGTTAAGAAGCTACTGACAAATGAATTTCAAAATCCTAGATCAGAATATCAGTACATGAATGATATTATTGAAATCAGACAGAAACCACGTGAGTCTGTTTGGGAGATTGATCAGAGGTTCAAACAGTTGAAAGGTAAGTTTAAGTGTGTCATGACTTACATGCAACACATACATCTCTTTGTGAATTCGATGTTACCACATTTGAAATACTCATTGAGACAACAAAAGTTTCAAACTCAGGAAGAGGCTCTGCAGGAAGCCTTACAGCTGGAAGAGAACCAATATCAGAAGAAAGATCAAACAATAGAGGAGCTGAAGGAGGATATGAACAACCTCACATTTCAACTAAACCAGAATAAGGGAAAAGAGAAAAGAGAAGTTGTTTGGTGTACCACATGTAGGACAAAATGACATCATAAGAACGAATGCCCAACTTTCACCTAGTACATGGAAATAAGAGTATCGAACCCTTTTCCAAAAGGAGGACCATGGTGAGAGATCTGTAAGACACATGGGCATGATCCATATCATTGTCCCATGATGCAACATTATCAGAAAGTATCCATGAATTCATACTGTATTTTTGCAAATCAGTGGGTCATTATTATAAAGACTGTAGGAAAATGGACCTGATGAGGGAAAGAACTTCAAACACCTATAGGGTACAGGTATAAATGATTATAGGGCAAGTTGCACCTCAATTTAACCAGGTACCACCTCCATACAACACTGTGCAGTGTTGAGGAAAAGGTATGGAATACCTTACTCAATCATTTTCATCTCTTGCATGGCTAGGAAAAGATAGTTGGGAATGTCACCTGAGGTTTTTAGCCTCAAAAATTTCACTCAATCCACAAGTATCGATTACACAGGATCAAGGATGATTTTATGATTTATATTTGTAACAATGTAAAAATAAAAATTTAAACAAAGTTAGGTGAATGTATACATATTTTACATTGAATTAAACAAGGAGACAAAAGAGAAAGGAAGAACCAAGTCATGAAAACACATGTATGAGACATAACAATAATCTGATTTTATTTCATTCTGAGATACAAAATTGTATTTCTCTTTTACAAGCCCCTGCGAGGGTATGGACCGAAGTCAAATTTTTAAGTATTTGATGGGAACCATACAAAAAGACCCTAACAATGAAATAAAACTGAAACTAATGATATGGATCATCTTGCCACAAAATGTTGCCACTTGACTCTACAAGATATTCTTTATCATCCATGAAAATTAATTCATAACAAACAAGGATACACAGACTATCAAGGATAAATCAAACAACTTTAAAACAAGTTGTTGAAATGTATGATTCAATTTTGAATCATGTTGTCTTCAATAAGACATTGTTTTCATCAAGAGGATTAGTATTTCAAGTAAAATAAGAAATGAATTAAAACTGAAGCTATCTCACTAACTAGAGAGAAAGTCTTAGTGTTGTCATTCCCCTTCTATTATCTCCTCCTATTTGTCTCCTCATCTCATTGAGCCTTTATTCTTTCTCAATAAGTTGAGGTAGTTCAACTACTTTCTTTAGTTAAGCCAAATTATCTTAACTAATTGGTTTGAGAGAAATAATTAATAATAGTATATAAATAAGGGTCTAATTAATAATGACTAAATAGGTAGGACCCCTTGTGACTCCCATTATTTTCTTTGATAATCATCAAATATAAAGTATAGAATTAATCATTTGAATCACATAACACCCATGTAACTCTCATGCTCATCATTTAAATCAAATATTAAATATCATAAAAAATTATGACCATATCCCAAAAAATAATATATCCATCTTATCCTCAAGAAATTCCTAAATAAAATCTTGTTGTCCAAAAACTTGGTCAAAATAATGAAACACTGTCTTCATTACTAAACAATATAAAAATCATCAAAATCCATATTTGTTGTGTGAGGCCAGTTGCCTCTTCGCACTGATGTCCTCCCTTGACTTTTGTGTGGAAACCTTTGGTTGGTTAGACCCTCGGGGTTGCACTGATACATGTGGATGAACATGAATGCCGGGAATATTCTGAGGAGGTTGAAATGGGGGTCTTCCAGGTCGGGGGTGAAATATACCATGGCCAACTAAATAAAAAAACCTAGCTTGAAACAACTGGTTTAACTCTTGTGGATCAACATCAAAGTGAATAGAAAACCAAGGCCCTCTGTGGCCTCGCTACCAGTTACCTATGCCTTTGTTATTCCAGCCATTACTGCCCCTGCTGAAAAAAACTCACCATGTAGAAATATTTAATCAGTCATGAAAAGTTCTTAATAACCCATACATGAAAATCCACTTAAATAAATCAAGAGTTGGCTCCATTATTTACTACAAGACACATGCAATCCATCCATAAAACTTTCATTTATTAATTGCCACACGAACATGGAGTTGATAGGGTCATTGGGAGTATGAGGGGTTTGTATTGTACGTAAAATGATATCATGGAGGGGAAAAGATACATGGATATTATTCAGCAGTCAATAAAACAATCAAATGTGTATATAAGAAGCTCCCAAAACACCAATCATCAATTAACCTTTACATCATTTCTCTTATTTTCATACAGACTTTTCCTTAAAAATGAAGAACAACAGAACAAGGAGTGTAGAAGTGTAAGTGGGATAATGAGGGGAGTGTAGCGTGCGTAAAGTGATATAATGGAAGGGATCCAATGGATACTTTTCTATCATCATCCATACCAACAATATCATCTTCAAAATAAATTAAATTTTCAAACCCTTTACTGTTTCAAAATTGAAATTCAACACTATGTTTCCAAAATCCCAGAACTGGTGTTTCACTTCAAGGCTTTTGATTTTGCATTTAAAAATTGCATTGCACAAAATCCATTTCATAATTTAGTGCCCAAGAGAATTCAATAGTAATAACACAGCTCGCACACGACGGAAACATTACCACCAATACTCTTTAAACTACTACAAGATTTTACGAAGTGGACTCAAAAGGGGCCCCTGTGTATAACACAATTCCAAACTGAGACTTTGAATAACAATGCTTCCAAAATTCCCTTTCATTATGGTTCACAAAACTCATTCAACGCATATATAATTCATCCATAGAGATATTATTTTCATATAAAATTGAACACACTATAGGTCGTATCCCTTAAACAATGGTTTTGCAATGTCGCCATCACCCTAATATTTACACATGACAGACTATATTAAAAAAATAAGTGGGCTTGGCATTCTTTCTAACTTCACATAGTAAATAATCAACAAGACCCATGAATAGAAATGAGCATGAACAATGCCTTTATTAAATGTTGGGTTGGCCACCTCCACACCGTTTTTCAAATACAAGGTTCAATGAACAATCATCAACAGTGATGCGGTATAGGAGGATGAGTTGACCAATAGTTTGAGGGTTTTGCCAAAGGAATATATTCAAAAGTCTAGCACCACCATAAGTTTCCACAGTCATATTTACAGAGCTTATACAAGGGAGCATGCATGATAGCCATGAAATCCACACAATTAAATGATAGGCATAGTCTAAAAATAATACAAATACTGCGAGCAGTGGTACCATTCTCATCTGACAGAGAGGAACCACCAAAGAAAACCAGAGGCAAGGCAAGCCCGAAAACTTCCAAACAATATCTTTTTTTCATAGGTAAAGCAACGAAGAAAATATACTTTTATCAATAGTAGGGGACACCCACACCAATTTTAACTACAAATAATTCACATATAAATGCCACAGAGACCAACTTTTCAATAATCCATACACACTCGAAAATCCCATATATCGTAAACTTTGGAAATGCACAGATAGTGAGAAAACTCAAGAGCCAACTGTTGACTTAATTAAAGAGCGGAGCGAAAAAATCATGGATGGAGAAGCAAGAAACCTCATACCCAGGTGTAAAATTTCCAAGGAGAATCGACCAAGTCTGAATACCTCCTCCATGGTCGAACAAAGCGGAGTAGCAGCAAACAACAAAAGATCAAATGTGAAATGGAAAGGGTAGCATACTCGAGGTAGGTTAGAGAGACATGCAATTATTGCACGTCATATCTACACTTACACATTCAACCATATCCAGTACGAGCAAGTTAACCATACAATGCATAACCCACTAACAATTAATTGCAAGCTTGATACACAACCATTTCTTAAGTATCAAACTTAACAAATGTGCCAACATTTGTTAAAAACTCTAATGTGACATATATCAAAGCTTCCTAGGGATACCATGTCCCAACATTTAAACTTCCAATTCAAACAATGCACGCAACCCTCGTAACATGAAATAAAGGTAATCACCACACCATATATCGCATACAACTTGAAACATGGAGTTTAGATATTTTGTCAAACTAAATGCAGCATAATAACACTTGTGAGGGTTATATAAAGAAAACATCATTTATCCTTTAATCACATCTCCCATAACATCGTTTGATCAATTATTTTGACAGCGACTTAGAAGAAAATAAATTGTAGAGCTCATCTCGCAACCAAGTCATAAGCACATAAAACATATGTGTCGTATTTCCATCATATTCACACAGGGGGTCCCACCTATTAGTATATTATTAAATATAAATAAATAATAAGGCGTTGCAACCCATTTGCATGCAGGTACCCTACGTTGTGCTTTTGGGCATCAACAAACTGATGACTCCACAGGGTAATCTATTTCCAACAGATTAAGAACTCAGAATGTTTGGTTTCATAGACCAGAGAAAAAAATTACTAAAGAGAATAGTTATGCAACAAGGGGGGAAAACATGGTTTAAGGGAAAATTTGTGGCGTGATTTTGGGAATAACTCATGGAAAGTGTTACGTATGAGGGGGTTTGGTCCTTTATGCATAACATTCGATCAATATGTAACATATAATACTTCTTAAAGCTTCAAGGAGAAACATTTTCTGATATGCTCTTTTGAATCTCGGGATGGAGGGAAGAAAGGGATAATAGAAATAGGGAAGAAGACAAAATCAACTATCATACAACAGTGCTGAAAGAAAAAAGAAATTTCAGTGATGTCTAAAAGGAGGACAAATTGACAGTTGTGTATATATTTATTGTTTATTGATCAACAATACTTACAAAATGACATTGTTGTGACAAACTGATCCAGACTTGATTTTTGATAATTATAAAAACAATCTAAATAGAAAAGAAAAAACGAAAGAAAAAATTAAACAAACTAAAAACCCAATTTATTATTTATGTACAAAGGAAGGAGAAAACATTATTGGAGTCAGGTTGGATGGAATTTTTCATAGAGAAATGCATCATCTATTTTGGATGGATGATTAATGAATTGAAAGATGATGCATAAAGAGTCTCTATCACCCTGCCAACCAACCCATGCATGTAGCAAAGATCATGGGCCTATCAAGATCCAGAAAAGTGATTACCATCTTGCAGGACCTGCCAACCAACAAAACGACATTTCATCTTGATATTGGAAACATGAGCATGTTCAATAATATTAGAATGATGGTTATAATTTTTTTATGAAGAGGATGGAGTTAATGGGCTCCTTAAGCATTATAAGGTCATCATTTACAATCTCCTGATCAGGAAAAGAACTACCATGCACTGAGGGAGAAAATAAAGGATTCAAATGCATAGGAATCCCTTTAAATTTATCATCACCAAAATAAATCATGCATGCAAGGGAGATATGTATATCGTCATTAAATTCCTCAACCTCTTTGAACTGAAATAATGGGTTTTTGAAGGAATTCTGCAATGTAAAATCTTGATTATCCTGATGGGGATTTTCAGAAAGAGAGTCAACATATGAATCTATATGGGCCCTTGAATCCCCTCTTTCATCCTCTTCAGCATGGTCATGATAAATATGAGGGATAGTGCTATTCAAATCAAGAAAATTCTCCTTACCAGTTTCATCCATGAATATTACTTCATTAGACACAAGTTAATCTTGAGTAGGATATATTTCAAAAAGGTAATCATTAAAGGCAAAGGAATCAAATAAATCATTGTCAAAAGTAGGATTAGTAGGAATACCGGGAAAATAATCCTTACAATCCTATGTGAATATATCACTACGAGATGCATGATTGTCCTCCTGCAAACTTGTCATGAATAGAGAGGGATTTGTGTGATATTCAATTTTAGTCTTTAAGAAAAATCCACAGTTTATTTGTTCATGAGGACCATAGAAAAAGTTACGTCGAGGAGGATGAGGGATGCTTTCAGGTAGAAATTCAAAGTGATGAAAGATAGGCGGAGGAGGAAAGTCGATAAGAAACTTTACAAAAATTGATTCCCTCATGCAAATTTGACTAGATATTATACACCTAGACCAATCTCCTGCTTTACCATGGAGGGAAAGTGGAAAAAGATCTGCAGAAGTATGTATATCATAAACCCCAATAGATTGACATAAACTAAGGAAATCATCAATATGGTTCTGAGAATATTCTCATAAATTACCCTCGAAAAGAGGACAACTAACCATTGACAATGAGCTCAAATTAGATTTATACATGATCATGCAAGATAGTATTCGATAGATTCATGGAAAAAGGAAAAAAAAATTCTTATAAACAAAAAATCATATAAACAGTAAATACAATATATATATATATATATATATATATATATATTAAAATACAAGAAACTAGTGAAAAGGTATGGTCGCCAAATAAATGTTGAGGAAAAGGTATGGAATACCTTAATAAATCATTTTCAGATCTTTCTTGGCTAGGAAAAGATAGTTGGGAATGTCACCCGGGGTTTATAGCCTCAAAACTTTCACTCAATCCACAAGTATCAATTACAAAGGACCAAGGCTGATTTTATGATTTATATTTGTAACATTGTAAAAATAAAAATTTAAACAAATATAGGTGAATGTATACATATTTTACATTGAAGTAAACATGGAGACAAAAGTGAAAGGAAGAACCAAGTCATGAAAACACATGTATGAGACAGAACAATAATATGATTTTATTTCATTATGAGATACAAAATTGTATTTCTCTTTTACAAACCCCTGCGAGGGTATGGACCAAAGTCATATTTAGAAGTATCCGATGGGAACCATACAAAAATACCCTAACAGTGAAATAAAACTGAAACTAATGATCTGGATCAGCTTGCAACAAAATGCTTCCACTTGACTCTGCAAAATATTCTTTATCAGCCATGAAAATTAATTCATAACAAACAAGGATACACAGACTATCAAGGATAAATCAAACACCTTTAAAACAAGATGCTGAAATGTATGATTCAGTTTTGAATCATGTTGCCTTCAATAAGACCCTACTGTCATCAAGAGGATTAGGCTTACAAGTAAACTCAGAAATGAATGAAAAATGAATCTATCTCACTAATTAGAGAGAAAACCTTAGTGTTGTATTTCCCCTTCTATTCTCTCCTCCTCTTTGTCTCCTCATCTCATTGAGCCTTTATTCTTTCTCAATAAGTTGAGGCATTTCAACTAAAATTAGCTTAACTAATTGGTTTGAGAGAAATAATTAATAATAGTATATAAATAAGGGTCTAATTAATAATAACTAAATAGGTGGGACCCCTTGTGACTCCCATTATTTTCTTTGATAATCATCAACTATAAAGTATAAAATTAATCATTTGAATCACATAACACCCTTGTAACTCCCATGCTCATCATTTAAATCGAATATTAAATATCAGAAAAAATTATAACCATATCCCAAAAAATAATATATCCATCTTATCCTCAAGAAATGCCTAAATAAAAGCTTATTGTCCAAAATCTTGGTCAAAATAATGAAACACTGTCTTCATTACTAAACAAAATCAAAATCATCAAAATCCATATTTATTGTATGAGGCATTTTGCCTCTTCTCACTGTTTTCCTCCCTTGACTTTTCTATGGCATCCTTTCATTGGTTAGACCCTCGGGGCTCCACTGATACGTGTGGAGGAACAAGAATGCCAGGAAAATTCTAAGGATGTTGAAATGCGGGTCTTTCAGTTCGGGGGTGAAATATACCATGCCCAACCAAATCAAAAAACCCAGATGAAATAACTGGTTTAACTCTTGTGGATCAGCATCAAAGTGAATAGAAAACCGAGGTCCTCTATGGCCTTGCTTCCAGTTACATTTGCCTCTATTATTCCGGCCATTACTGGCCCTGCTAAAAAAAAACTCACTCTGTAGCAATATTTAATCAGTCTTGAAAATTTATTAATAACCCATACATGAAACTCCACTTAAATAACTCAATATTTGGCTCCATTATTTACTATAGGACACATGCAATCCATCCATAAAAATTCCATTTATTAATTTCCACATGAACAGGGAGTTGATAGGGTCATTGGAAGTATGGGGGGTTTGTATTGTACGTAAAATGATAACATGGAGGGGGAAATTTACATGGATATTGTTCAAAAATCAATAAAACAATAAACTGTGTATATAACTGTCTCCCAAAACACCAATCATCAGTTAACCTTTACATCATTTCTCTTATTTTCATACAAACTTTTCCTTAAAAATGAATAACAACATAATAGGGAGTGTATAACTGTAAGTGGTATAATGAGGGCAGTGTAGTGTTCATAAAGTGATATAATGGAAGGGACTCCAATGGATATTTTTATATCATCACCCATACCAACAATATCATCTTCAAAATCAATTAAATTTCCAAACCCTTAATTGTTTCAAAACTGAAATTCAACACTTTGTTTCCAAAATCCCATAACTGGTGTTTCACTTCAATGCTTTTCATTT
Source organism: Picea mariana (assembly GCA_032191745.1). Taxonomy (NCBI): domain Eukaryota; kingdom Viridiplantae; phylum Streptophyta; class Pinopsida; order Pinales; family Pinaceae; genus Picea; species Picea mariana. The sequence goes on along the minus strand of JASDQU010504132.1, from coordinate 12,308 downwards.
TTCATTTAGAAATTGCATTGCACATAAATCATTTCATAATTTAGTGCCCAAGAACATTCAACAATAATAACACAGCTCACACACAACAGAATAAAGGAGACACATCATTCCAACAATCAATACCAACAGTGAAAGAATGGACAGACTGAGGTCCACAACATTACCACCAATACTCTTTAAACTACTACAATATTTTACGAAGTGGACTCAAAAAGGGGCCCCTGTGTATAACACAATTCCAAACTGAGACTTAAAATAACAATGCTTCCAAAATTCCCTTTCATTATGGCTCACAAAACTCATTCAACGCATATATAATTCATCTACAGAGGTATTCTTTTCATATAAAATCAAACACACAGTAGGTCGTATCCCTTAAACAATGGTTTTGCAATGCTTCCATCACCCCAATATTTCCACATGACAGATTGTATTACAAAAATAAGTGGGTTTAACATTCTTTCTATCTTCGCACAGTAAATAATCAACAAGACCCATGACTGAAAATGAGCATGAACAACAGCTTTATTAAATGTTGAGTTGACCACCTCCACACTGTTTTTCAAATACAATGTTCAATAAAAAATCATCAACAGTGATGAGGTATAGGAGGATGAGCTAGCCAATAGTTTTAGGTTTTGGCCAAAGGAATATCTTCGACAATATAGCACCACCATAAGTTTCCACAGTTATATTTACAAACCTTATACAAGGGCATGAGCATTATATCCATGAAATCCACACAATTAATGATAGGAAGAGTCTAAAAATAATCCAAAGGCCGTGAATAGTGGTACCATTCTCATCAGATAGAGAGGAACCACCAAGAAAAACCAGAGGCAAGGCAGGCCTGAAAACTTCCAAACACTATATTTTTTTCACAGGTAAAGCAACAAAGCAAATATAGGTTTATCAATAGTAGGGGACACCCACACCAATTTTAACTGCAAATAATTCACATATAAACGCCATAGGGACCAACTTTTCAATAATCCATACAGAGTCGAAAATCCCATATATCGTAAACTTTGGAAATGCACATACAGTGACTAAACTCAAGAGCCAACTTTTGACTTAATTAAAGAGCAGAGCAAAAATTTCATGGATGGAGCAACAAGAAACCTCATACCTGGGTGAAAATTTTTCAAGGAGAATTGACCAAGTTTGAATACCTCTTCCATGTCTGAACAAAGTGGAGCATCAACAACCAACAAAATACCAAATGTGAAATGGCAAGGTTAGCAGCCTCAAGGTATGTTAGAGCGACGTGCAATTATTGCATGTCGTATCTACACTTACACCTTCAACCATAGCCAGGATGAGCAAGCTATCCATACAACGCATAACCCACTAACAATTAATTACAAGCTTGATACATCACCATTTCCCTAAGTCTCAAACTTAACAAATGCGCCAACCTTTGTTAAAAACTCTAATGTGACATATATCAAATCTTGATAGGGATACCATGTCCCAACCTTTAAGCTTCCAGTTCAAACAATGTGCGCAACCCTCGTAACATGAAATCAAGGTAATCACCAGACCATATCTCGCATTCAAATTTAAACATGGATTTTAGATCTTTTATCAAACTAAATGCAACATAATAACACTTGTGAGGGTTATATAAAGACAACATCATTTATCCTTTAATCACATCACCCATAACATCGTTTGAACAATTATTTCGACAACAACTTACAAGCAAATAAATTGTAGAGCTCATCTCGCAACCAAGTCATAAGCACATAAAACATATGTATCGTCTTTTTGTCATATTCACACAGGGGATCCCGCCTATTAATATATTATTAAATATAAATAAATAATAAGGTGTTGCAACCCATTTTCATACAGGTACCCTATGTTGCACTTTTGGGCATCAACAAGCTGGCGACTCCAGAGGGTAATCTGTTTCCAATAGATTAAGAACTCAGAATGTTCAGTTTCGTATACCAGAGAAATCACTGAAGAGAATAGTTGTGCAACAAGGGGGGAAAAGATGGTTTAAGGGGAATAATGAGGAGGGATTTTTGGAATAACTCATGGAAAGTGTTACATATGAGGGGGTTTGGTCATGTATGCATAACATTCAATCAATATGTAACATATAATACTTCTTAAAGCTTCAAGGAGAAAATTTTTATGATATACTCTTTTGAATCTCGGGATGGAGGGAAGAAATGGATAGCAAAAATAGGGAAGAAGACAAAATCAACTATCCTACAACAATGTTGAAAGCAAAAACCAATTTCAATGATGTCTAAAAGGAGGACATCGTGACAACTATGTATACCTTTATTGTTTATTGATCAACAATACTTACAAAATGACATTGTTGGGGAAAAACTGATCCAGACTTGATTTCTGATAATTATAAAACCAATCTAAATAGAACAAAAAAAATGAAAGACAAAACTAAATAAACTAAAAACCCAATTTATTATTTATGTACAAAGGAAGGGGAAAACATTCTTGGAGTCGGGTAGGATGGCATTTTGCATAGAGAAATGCATCATCTATTTTTTATGGATGATGAATTAATTTAAAGATGATGCATAAAGAGTGTATATCACCCTTCCAACAAACAAATTCATGTAGCAAGGGTAATGGGCCTATCAAGAACCAGAAAAAGTGATTACCATCTTGCAGGACCTGCCAACCAACAAAACAGGATTTCGGCTTGATATTGGAAACATAAGCATGATCAATAATATTAGAATTATGGTTAGAAGTTTTGATGAAGAGGATGGAGTTAATGGGATCTTTAAGCATTATAAGGTCATCACTTATGATCTCTTGACCAGGAAAAGAACTACCCTGCACTGAGGGAGAAAATAAAGGATTCAAATGCATAGGAATCCCTTTAAATTTATAATCATCAAAAGAAATCATGCATGCAAGGGAGATATGTATATCGTCATTGAATTCCTCAACCTCTTTGAACTGAAACAATGAGTTTGTGAAGGAATTCAACAATGTAAAATCTTGATTATCCTTATGGGGATTTTTAGAAATAGAGTCAACATATGAATCTATATGGCCCCTTGAATCCCCTATTTCATCATCTTCAGCATGGTCATGAGAAATATGAGGGATAGTTCTATTCAAATCAAGAGAATACTGAGAATGTGTTTTCTTTACTTAGTTATGGTTCTGAGAATATGGTTCTGAGAATATTCACATAAGTTACCCTTGAAAAAGAGGACAACTAACCATTGACAATGAGCTCAAATTAGATTTATACATGATCATGCAAGATAGGATTCGATAGATTCATGGAAAAGGGAAAAAAAAAGATTATAAACAGAAAATAATATAAAGAGTGAATAT
>JASDQU010504131.1:20572-45764 GCA_032191745.1 Picea mariana | reverse complement strand
ACCTATTTAACATCTCTTATTTTTATTTTTATTTGTAATGGGAATGGAGAGTTATTCCCCGTCAAAATTTATTCTTATTTACTACATTATATTAGATTATCATAAAAATCGATAAAAATCGATAAAGTTATAATTTTGGTAAAATGGACGAGCAACATTAACTCGAAATGACCATCTTGGGGTATGGTGAACGAGTTTCAGTAAAAATTAATAAAATCGTAATTCTGATAAAATGCACAAGCAGCATGAATTCGAAATAATCATCTTTGGTCAAAATTAATATAAAACCTCCTTATTTATTTTTTTATCACTACTCTACTTATTTATTTTTAATCACAACTCTCATCACATTCATGGTTATTTGCTTAACTGTATTGGTTAAATTTTCTCTTTTTTTTTTTGGTAGAATTCGGCCATATAAATTTAGAAAAAATTGTATTTCTGAATGTAAAAATGAATTTAATATGCTAAAAACCCTTAGGGGACTCCGATCATACAAACTTAACCACTCAAATCTGCAGATCCAACTATTCCTCACTGGATTTAGAGCAAAATCAAACTAAAAAATCACTGAAAATCTTGGTTCACTTGGAAATAGTGGGTTTTTTTAGGATTGAGAAAAAGTTTTATTGTTGCAGCTATTATTTTTTAAATGGAAATCTTTGTGGTGGCTTTATTGAAATAATGAGATTTTTAGAATTCAAGATAAAAAGTTCACTGTAGGTATTTTTTTTTTTTTTAAATTGTTTAATTTTTTTATTATAATAAATCAAAATTTTAATATTTTATTAATATCAAATAACAAAATTTAAATTAATATTCATATCATAAAACAAAATTATTTTTCTCAGATGCTGTTAACAGCATATAAGGCAGCTCTGATCAAAGTCCATACATATTTTCTCCTGTGTTTACTCTGACATCAAACCTTACAAAATATAGTAAAAGCTTCAAGCATAGCTCATCCTAAAAAGTCTATCTCACCCAAAACTATCAATTTCTCCTTACATAGACTTTTAGATATTAAAAATATGGGATAGTATAGATATCCATCAGAGACTTATCAACAGAAACTACAATTTTTATATTAAACATATAAATTCACACAATTTTTTTTTATAATAAACATATAAATTCACACATTTAACATATACCGTTTTCCACACCATAATTCTATTATTTCCATTAGCATCCCATGCAAGTTAACTCCACAGTTTTTAAGTTCAAACCAACCACAACAAATTTTTAGGATGCATTTATAATTACAAAAGATACTTCTGTCAAATTCACTTTTAGCAATCAGAACAATAGAGTGAAACCTTGTTAAAAAAACAAAAGTATGAATTAGAACAATAAATTTTGTAGGGTCATATAACGAAGAGATATCACTCGAAATATGGGATCCATGATCCTATAATATTTGAGTTCTTTTACAGTGGGAATCTACAAATTACAGAAATCCTGCAACATCAGGTTCTACACCACATTTCCCCATTATCAGAATCATGTTGACTCTCATCTAAAGCATGCTGGTGAGGGACCCACCAAAGAAATACCTTCCATTAACAAGGAACTTGACATTCTTACTTGAGATTTTCGGAAAGCCAGAGGCATTCTTACTTGAAATACCTGGTCATTTTTGTTTTGTCTACATTATTCATCGTTATTGCTTGTATAAAACTATGTCTTCAAAACTTGCTCTCACCACTACCTTAGATTTCAACAAATGGTCCTTTCATAAACCAACAAGAACTAATCAGGAAAGTAAATAAAGAAGTAAGAAACGAAAAAGGAAATCTAAATTGAAATTTTAGCATAAATACCTTAAGCATTCAAATACGTTACATTCCACTTTATAAACTGGGACATCTTTCCTCTAAATGTAGTTGCATGTTTAATTTCAGCAAGATAATCCTATGTAAGATACCCTTTCACTCTTTTCACCATTATCCAACATGTTTGTAAGAAAAACCTAGTTCTTGTCTAGGTGTTGCATGATTGCAAAGGCTTTGTTCTTCAACATTTCACTTTTTTTGAATCATTATCTAATATGTTAGTAAGAAGAATCGTTTTCTTGTCAAGTGCTGTGTGACTGCAAAGGCTTTGTTCCTGTGGTGATAAGATTACATGTAATATGTTATAACATATTAATTTATTTTTTCAAGTAAATGTAATTGAATATAAATATTTCTAAAATTTATCAATAATATATTTGAATGATGTTTTATTGCAAAAGAATTTACAAATTTTAATGAAGGAAGATGTGCCTCAATTAAAAATTCTTCAAATATATTAAAAGGAATTGATTGATGTAGTTATAACTCTCCCATGTAAATTGTACTAATAATTGATTTTGCAAAGTCCAAAGCATATCCTTTGTCACAATAAGCTTGCCTATTCTAATAATTGATTTTGCAAAGTACAAAGCATATCCTTTGTCACAATAAACTTGCATAATGATAGGCCTTCAACATAAGATTACCCTACATGCTTCATTATTTCACATTCCCACTATTATTTTCAAAAAAACTCCTTTGCATAAATGCTCTGTATCATGAGATACAATGATTTTTCCATGCTAGCTTCAACTTCCTCATTGACTCAAAACAAAATCAAACAAAATCACCATCACTTGATTGATGGATTTGCTTTCATTTCAAACCATTTAATGAGATAAAATTACATCAGAAAAACAAAATTATATTCATAATAACATGTTTGACTATCACATAAAAATTTAATATCATTGTAATTTCTAAAGGTAAACAAAAAATATGTAAACGAAAAATAATATAATTGAAACGATCATAAAAGTGATCAAATAAAATAAAATAAAATAAAAACATTTTGTATATCCAAAATCAATTTATAAATTCTATATTTCAAATCTCTTAATTTATTGCATAATAATGCAAAAGATCTCCAAACTATCTCTCATCTCAAGCTAACCTTTTAATAAAAAATTATGTCAATGCCTAACACAACATTCAACCAACCTTTTATGTGAACAAGAATAATGTTTTGTTATTGCATAATGGATCATGAGTCATAATTTCTAATCATACCTAAAACAGTGAAATGTAAAACTATTTAGAAAAATTGCATACATGAAATCCTTATGGTTAGATAAAAATTACATATATGAAATTTTTATAAGTGTACTATGTGTTTTTTATTCCTCAAAAAATATTCCTACATCAAGTGCATGTTGTTCTTTGTTAGCTGAAACATAATCTTGTTAGATGAAACATAATATTTAAATCAAAATAGATAAAAATATGATTGCAAGAGACAAATAAAGAAAACTAGAAATAAGAAATAACAAACTTTTATTAATATTTAGAAATTAGAGAAATATTCACTTGCTTGTTCAAGAGGGAAACCTCCAAGTGAATAGAGACCCAAATAAAATAATATTCACTATAAAACCTATTACAAAGCTAGGAAATATAGAAGCAAATAAAATAATATTGATTAGAAAACCCATTACAAATTTTTACTACTATATATAGTTTCTAATTGACCAAAACCCTAACAACTTAGCCAATCTTCATTACCTTCTTTAATGCAACCTATTACATTTACTCATCTCACTCGCTCCCTACTACCTTATATAATTTTTTTAATAAATATAGCATGATACATTAACTAGTAACCTATTCTCATAATTAGAAGAGTTAGGATGGGACCATAACAAATATTCAAAATTAATGATCTAACTACATAATAATATTTCTCCACATAAACCATTACATTGCATAATAACATTAAATGAACAATTCCAAACCTTTACATAAGTTTAAATTTGGAAATTTTTAATTCTAAAAATTGAAATACACATTAAAAAAATGTTAAGAATAATAATATTTCTTCACATAAACCACTACCACTACATTGCATAATAGCATTAAATAAACAATTCCAAACCTTTACATAAATTTAAATTTGGAAATTCTTAATTCTAAAAATTGAAATACACATTTAAAAAATGTTAAGAATAAGAGAAATATTATATTAATGTATCATGATAACCAAAAGTATTTAATGGGAATAAAAACATTTATCATAACATNTCCTAAGGTTACAAAAAGTAAAGAAGGAATGAAAACACACATCTATGAAAAGTAATAAGTTTCATGCCATCCCATTGTATCATTAAGGTGTAGGTTTGCAAGATATTTAGAGTTCCATTGAATGTTAGTATGTGAGACTGATGATAGAATAGGTTGTCATATTCATAACATCCAAGGTTAGGTAATATAAGAAGGATATGGAAATATGTTTTCATTAAAGATAGAGAGCTTAGTACCCTCTAAGATAAGACCTCAGTTAAAATTAAAAAGATTTTCTTTGTTTAGGGCTCACTAAATGGATAATGCAATATTTGACTAACTTAAGTGTTCACTGGTTCACATTAGTATTATGGAAAAACAAAGTAATTATTCGCCAATAACTTCTTGGATATCAATGCTACAATTTTATGTGATAGAAGTTTTCACTAGTAAAGAATGGTGTTTCTAGTAAAACATACTTAGCATCTCTAATTTGAATAGAGTTAAAGGTAAGAAGCGAGTTATGTGAATATTGGAAGAGACTATAGTGTCTTTTAATCTCATAGTAGTCTAGTCATTAGAACATAAAGAGGTTCTTTATTTTAGGTTCAATGGAGCATAGTTTGTATATCTAAAATTCTTTCTCTATAAAGTGATCTCTCTCAACCAAAGTTGGTTTGAGCATGGTCAAATTTGTCCTAAGGAAAATCTTAGATGATGCTAGTTGGAACAACGTGTTCATCTATAATCTAGAGGTGTTGGGAAATAATAGCTCATCTTGGGAGAAAGAGGTCATTTATGGGAGATCTCCAAGAGGTCTAAGTAAATCAATAATATATATCCAAAGTTAGTGGAGGAGCACCATTAATGGACAAACAAGTCAGAAGGGGTTTATCCTATGAGACAATATTTACACAAGAAAAATTACATATATAATAAGTTCATTGTCATGATTGTATCCACTATAGAATTTGTTTTTATGATTGTATCTACTTCATTTATTTGCATAATCTCACCCCAACTCCTACATGGGGAGATACAACCTTAAATATTGTCTCTCTCTAATCCATAATAAAGTATTCTATAATCCTTTTTTTAGTTATATGCATAAAGATATAGTTACTTATTTGAATATAATCCCAACGCTCCAATTTGATATGCTTTCATATCCCAATTTCCACTACTCCCACAAATTTCCTCTGTCACTTGTTGGCATGAACATACTTTTTTAGTTCTTTTTCCCCATCTCTCTCCTTTCCATTATGTTTCACCTATAATCCCTTGCATAAATTTCTCTTTATAATAAATTACAACTCTTCCCCCCAATCTCTATATTTCCCTTTACTTCTCCCTTTTCCTTCTCTTAATGTTTTAGCAAGTGGAATTTGAGTAAACATGTTGTAGTAGAGATATCTCCCCTATGAATGGGTGAGAACTCCCACTGATCTTCCTGTGATTAATGACATATTGGGGATAGATCAATTATGGATTCCTATAGATCTCGATTACACACATGCTAGTTATGTTGAAAGAGAAGAGGGACAAAATAAATTTTACCGATGATTGTCCTATCACTTCCTATGGTGATGCAACTCCCAAATCTACTTTCTAGCTCCTGCAAGCTATCACCTACACATAAGGCAACAACCAAAGCCTTATCAAAATATATTTAAGCATAAAGAGTCAATTCATGTATCAAATCTAAACTACCTTTCTCAATGGAAGTGACAGGCTCTAGCATTGTCATATTTTTACTAGACTTCTAGCATGATTTATGTCTCTTTTTGATTTCCTTCATATCATCTACTAATCATTTTAGTGTTTGGATATCAATATTAGCATAAGGTGTTCTTGGTTTTCATTATTTTTCATTTGATTGGTTATTTGATTATAAGTAGGAATAAATTCATACTTATAACATGTTGGTAGCAATAATATAATTTCTATTGTTTGCAAGCTGCCTACACAGGGTCTTTAAATTTTCATTACTTGTCATGAGCATTCTCACTAAATGACACTTGTCACTTGTCGCTTTTTACATATCTTCTTTTCAATTTTTGTTTTCATGACTGTAAGCATGAAAACTCGTGGATGGAATTGACATTTTGTTTTGATTTGTGATTAAAGGAAGACTGTTCATGTGCTTTATTATAGAATTGTCATATTTTTCCTATGAACATTATTGTTCTCCTTCTTTATGAACCCTTGGTTCAAAACATTCCTTGGTTGCATAAGTAAAAGACCTCCATTCATTAATATTCAATTGATTTTGATGGATTTTTGATTCATGAAACTTTGAATTATTCAATTGTTATTCGATGCACTTACCTTTGTAATCAAACTATGAATGCGCATACTTTGGTTGTCAAAGTGCTCTGATCCTAATACGTACCCAATGCCAAGGTGGAATACGAAGTACAACATGCCATTACTCCTGAGTATGGTCTCGGGCTTCACGATTTGGCTCCCACGCATGGTGATTAACACCTCTGCCCATCGTTTGAACTTTCATAGCATTGGTAAGGCTCAGGGTTATGGCTCCGTGGCTTTCTTCCAAACCCTACCTGTGTATTATCTGTTAATTACTAGTCTGTTCAACATGGCTCCAGTGGTAAGGGTCGAGCCGAATGGCATCCAAACCTTGCTATCATATGATAACGCCAGGGACGATTTAGAAAGGAATGGTTGGCATTTGTTCATCGAAAAATTTAAGGGTTTAAATCTTTGAGTTGCCCAAGAGTTTGCATTGACCTTCGATGGCTGCAGGGAAAAGATAGGTGACGTGCAGTTAGAGGTAACAGAAGAGTTCTTAAGCCAAGCCACGGGTTTGCCAACTTTCGGGAAAAAATGGTTCAAGAATGTGAAAGTTGAAGAGGTCCCCTGGACTTTGATGTTCACCTCACTAAAAATTACTAGTTGCGATCGAGGTATGCCAGTCTCATCCTTAAAACCTAGGTGGCATGATCTACTTGCTATTGTGAAGCAATTCATTACAAGTGAAGGAAGATTCAGATTAGTTTTCTTGTATCATCTGCGCTTGGTTATGAGTTTCATTGGCTTCCTGTTGAATGTGCCCTACTTCCTGCTTAGAAGTCTGTATAAGATGGGTAAACGGTTTAGGAAGTAGAGGTCTGATTCGAGTTTATTTCACCATGGGCTCATTAAAATTATCCTTGTGCACCAGTTGCAATTACAAAATTATTGTTGGGATGCATTTATTTCATGAAATGGCTTTGGTAACAGTGAGTTGGGACAGGTAGATAAACCGGTCATTGTTGAAACCCTTGTGAAGACTACAGCACTCCTACCCTGTGATATTTCCCCTAATAATGAACCCTCAACCTACCCTGATGTCACTCAACAGGACATTCAACTGGGTTCGCATCCAAAGGATAGCACTAAAAATGTTATGAAGCCTACAGGGAAGAAGCACAAGGGTAGTGTCGATGTTAATTTCAAGAATAAAAGGACTGGTCATTTGATTTCACGAAGTGTTCGGAATAAAATAAAACCCTGTGCAGACACAAACAACATGATTGAAGTAAGTGAAGACTCAGATTCAAAAATTGAGAAATTTTTGGTTGAAGAAAATTCCATGTCATACGAGCTCTATTCTGACACACCCTATGACTACGTAAACAACCTGCCTCCATGTCTAAAGGATAACCCATAATTCTCAGGCATTCAACTCTGTGATAAGCCTACCTTTCGCATGGATGATTCTCCAACCCTTAATGCTGTCAGTGCCAATGCACAGTCCCTACAGCCACAGTGTGATGAGTGTCGATCTTGGATAGATAGGTATTATACTGATGTGCCTTTGCTATAGTCACGACTTAAATCTTTAAAAGACCAAGTGGATTTGTTGACAAACGAGAACAATAGACTCCAATCCATAACCCAAGCAAAGGAGAAACGCCTAAAAACTACACGATCTGTCATTTTCAAGAATGTAGAGGCAGCAACAACAATCGTAAACTCCAAGATTGCTTGATATGTTTTAATTCCATGATTTGAGGTATGATCTTTTTAAATTTTAGCATGATTTTGTCACTCTCAAGTTAGGATATACGATTTGATTGAATAGATTATCTTTCTTATAAAGATTAGTTTGTTTTGTTTATTGAATAAAATATGATTGTAGTTGCTATTATAACTAGCTACAGAATCGTAAGATTCTATAGCCAGTTAGAAAAATTCAAATTGCTTGATTTGACAATTAAAAACATATCTAAAATCTTCCCATTTTCATTTGTTTTCAGGAACCCATGATTTCCAATGAGATATGAGGCACTGTTGAGATCTCCCAGCCATATCAATTTTGTGTTTTTAGTAAATAGATTAGGCTGTTGGTATTTTTATTCAATGAAATCAGGGAGGTTGCATCCCCCATATTTTTGAAACAGATTTGATATTATCAACAAGAAACAGTTTTGTTTCCTAGAACCTATATAAGCATGTTATTTTTTACACATTGCATCATCTCAGCCTGGGGAAAGACTATGGATTTTTCATTTACGGACTTGAATGGAATATAATACTCATCACAGCTTTAGCTTTTCTGTATTATGGTTTTATTCAAGTCATGTTTATTTCAATTTGTAAATAGATTATGATTTCTTTCGCTGTCATGGTTTACTACAAGTTGATAGAATAAAAGTTTATATATTATCCATGTTTCATGTTCCAGATTTAACACACAATAATCATTCATTCAATTTGAATTAAGAGGTTTATCTCTAATTTCGATCAAACGTTTATACGCAAGTTCTCACAGAAAGAATTATCTTATTGTGGCTGCTTGTAAGATTATAAGATTACTGTGACTACATATGTTATAGGTTTTGTTGTTATGATTCAAACTTCATCATTGCTACTTCACATTTATTAGTAACAATTTCAGTATCTGTCGCAGGTTTACCTCGTCAGATAAGGTGACTGGATGCTACACATCGAACAAATATTGGATGCGACAATAGGTCAGCTTGTTATTTGATTTCATTAGCATAATAAATATAGAAGTTCCTTGTAGTTAAAACACTGTTTACCATCTGTTATTTCTTGTAGTTAAAATAATATTATATATATTATTTGTATATATTGTGCATATGATAAGTATAATTATTTTATAAGTATTAATAAGTTAAACTGCAGATATATATTAGATGTATATATAGTTTTCAACAATTGTTATTTATTAAGTTATTGTTTTTCCTTTAGTTATATTTTTTCTCTTTCTTTAGGAATTAGATCGGCTAACAGAGCTGCAAAACCCATCAGGGTGAGTTAATCTAAACGACTTGGGTTAATTAGACAACCCCGGACCAGACTCACTCTTCCAGTTGACGAGTGGTCATTTTCACCCGTCAACAAATGGCGCTAGAAGGAGGGCCTGAAAACTATTAATGGCACGAGGAGGTCGTAAGACTCCTCCCCCACCTACCCGCTCACCTATAGTAACTAGAAGTCATTCAGACGACAACATTGTCCCTCAAACAACAACCACATCAAACGACGATCTACGGATCATGGTTGAACCAGTAACTCCAAATCCTTCGAGTGGTGATATACAAGAGATTGTTCGTCAATCTCTCATAAGAACGCATAGTGCCTTAGTCCATATAAGACAACCAAACTGACCTTTAAATCAACCATTAGACTTCTTTGATAACAGAGAACAACTTGGAGGTACTGACCTTACCTTAAAACCTATAGATCCAATCCTCACTCCTGTAGCAGGAGGATCTGGTATTCCACCATCACCACCTCCTTCATCTCCTTCTTCTTCTAGAGAAGAATCCTCAGATGAAGGCAGTTCTTCATCCCAGCCTTTGACACCACCCACACCTATGGCTAATGCAAACAATCCTGCCAGACCCTGGCTCGACCAAGATGCAATGGTCATACCTGGGCCTCAACATCCTTTGCCCAAACACTCAGAGAAATGGCTCCTTAAGTTTGACCCAGACTCCAAACAGATCGCTGAAGATCACATCAAAAATTTTATGCTAGCCATTAGACTCCATAGTGTTAAGCACGAAGACGTAGTCTGTAGACTGTTCCCCTACACCTTTGAAGGTAATGCCTCTACTTGGTACTTTTCTCAACAGCCCCACACCATCGTGTCATGGGAGAAATTTGAATCCTATTTCCTTGAGAAGTTCGGAGATGACAAGTCTCCTGAAGTTCTAGTTATGGAGATTTCTAGTCTGAAAATGAACCCCAAAGAAAAGATCAAAGACTTTAATCAAAGGTTCTTGACACTAAAGAACCGAATCCCCATAGATTCGATGCTTGCCAAGAATCTTATTGTTGCATACTACACAAAAGAATTACATCAAAACATAGCCATTTGGGTTAAGAGATCCAAGACCTCCACACTGTTAGAAGCCTTCAAAGAAGCCAGTCAGATTGAGAAAGACATTCTCAATTTAAAAGACACTACTAGCAATGAGATAGAGACTAGTTCATCTTCCAAAAAGAAAATCGAAATCCTTCCTAGACCTTCCCAAAACAATGCTCAACCTAAGAGTTCAGATTTAGAAAACTTACAGAAAGTCATTCAGAAATTGTCTAATCAAGTTACAGATTTGAAAAGGTCAGCTGAAGAAGCTTCTTCGAGCAAAGGGCCCTACAAACCCCCTTTTAGGAAGCCTTTTCCCACCAACCGACCTAATTCAGATACTAAAGGCCTGAATCTAGAAAGCCTACAATTTGCTATTCAAACGATCCTAGAAGCACACGATAACTTGATTCCTCCTGAGATTCCTGAAGAGGTAGCCGAACAAGAGACAATAGAAGAAGATGAATCCTCTCCGAACATTTTCGTACATTTTTCGGATAGCATTTTTCAAGCTAATTTCGAAACAGTGCACCCTTACAATACTAGGAGCAAGATAACAAATAAGCCTTCTTCTGAAATCACTACGAATTTGCCTCCAAAACAGTCTAAATCAATTGAGACTAAACAGAATTTAGTAAACCCAAGTTTAGATTATGATTTGGTTGAGGATTTAAAAAATCTTAGGGCTAACATTTATGTTTACGAATTATTAAAATTCCCTTTTCTTCTGCAAAAACTGTTGCAGAATATTGCAGAGAACAACAAAAATAGCAATCTGAATAGTAACAAAGGTGTTCAAAATAGCCCCAAAATTCCTCAGAAGGCCTCTGCCAAAACTACATCCGGGCCTCATGATAAAGGAGACCTTCCTGTAAATAATGTAACGAATGTAGATAAACCAATTTTAGAGGCTGCGAGTAAAAAAAAAAAAACTTCCACCGTTAATACTTGCAGAAATGTCCCTCCATTTTTGTTGACTTTTGAAATTTTCAATAGGAATGTACATAACTGTATGGTAGATTTAGGTGTGTCATCTAACATAATGCCTTGGTCTGTCTGTCAAAAGATCAATGCCGAAGTTCAACCATCCAGCTTGAAAATTATCCAGCTTGATCGAGCTAACGTTAAAGTGATAGGCGAATTAAAGAATGTGCTTATAAGATTGTCGTCTAATCCTAAAGCTCATCAAGTGATTGATATTATTTTTGTAGGTATCCCAGAAGTTTACGGTTTGTTTTTAAGTAGAGATTGGTCAGAACAATTACATGGCTATTTTGCAACGGATTGGTCTCACTTGTGGCTGCCCGAGAATGGAAAGCCTAACAAAATCAAGGTAAATCATGAACATTATCTGAAGTTCACGGTGACTGATTTAAATGATCCCAATGAACCACTCACTCCTTCTTCCAATTCGCCTGAAATACAGGGGAAGGATACTTTTTTCAGAAATTTCATGGCCGAAACTTCTACCATCACTGATCCAGAACAACAGTCTGAAATTTTGACATATACTTAGCCAACAACTTCCTCTCAGTGGTCACATGCAACCGACGAAAATCAAATATGGTCTCTGTACTTTGATGGATCAAAATCTAAGGAAGGAGCTGGTGCAGGGTGCATGCTCATCGATCCAGTAGGTAACAAGACTCTGATTGCTTTCCGGTTAGAATTCGAATGTACAAACAATACAGTCGAATATGAGGCACTCCTGCAAGGCCTCAAAAAAGCGTTAGATTTGAACATTCAAAATTTGAGTATCTTTGGTGATTCAGAAATCATGGTTAGACAAGTAAAAAATTCTATCCACTATTTATCTCCGCACCTTAAAAGCTATCAAACTGAGGTATGGAATTTAATAAACAAGTTTTCTGCATTTAACATAAATTCTATTCCTAGATTGAATAATTCAGAAGATGATTTGTTAGCTAACATCGCTTCAAAATGTTTTCCTGTAGAAGGCTTATCTCCGAATGCATTTTTTGTCAAATCATTGTTCAGACCGTCTGTCCCAAACAACATCACGAATTGGAGAGTCTTCGATGACGATCAACATATTATAAGTTTTCTGCATATGGAAGAAACTTTCCAGGGCGCGGTGATCGACGAAGGTACCCATGATGAAAATATTCATGACTTTATGGTAATACCAGATCCAAGATCTCTAGAATCTTCATCAAACATGGTAAACTCTATCCCAAAATCTATGGTTAGATTAGAAAAATTTTATGATCTTCACGACAAGTTCAGAAAATCTGTGAACTGTAAAACGAATAGTTCCTCCTTGACACATGAAAAAGTAAATTTGGGAACTAAAGACAATCCACAGTGCATTAATTTAGGGTTGGGGTGTTCTGAGCAAGAAAAAGTAGCATTTATTAAGTTGTTTAAGGAATTCAAAGATGTTTTTTCTTGGACATACAATGACCTAAAAACCTTTGATCCTAACATCATACAACACGTTATTCCCATGAAACCCCAAACCCAACCTTTTCAACAAAAGTTAAGGAAAATGCACCCAAAACTCGAACCAATGGTCAAGAAGGAATTAAACAAACTCCTAAACGCTAAGATAATTTTCCCAGTTATGCACACACAACGGGTCTCTAATTTTGTCCCTGTCAGAAAGAAGAGTGGTGAAATCTGACTATGTGTTGATTTCCAAAATCTTAATCGAGCATCTGATAAAGACAACTACCCTGTCCCTCCCATGGAACAGATGCTTCAACAGGTATCTAGTTCTGAAAGATTATCCTTGTTGGATGGTTTTTCAGGGTATAACCAAGTCCTTATGTCTCCTCCAGACCAACTTAAAACCACCTTCCACACTCGATGGAGCACCTACGCTTATAGAAAGATGCCCTTTGGACTCATAAACGCTGGTGCCACTTTCTAGAGAGCAATGGACATCAATTTCTGAGGCTTAATCAATCAATTTGTAGTAGTTTACCTAGATGACATCACTGTCTTCTCAAAAAATAAAGATGATCATCTAGCTCATTTAAGATTTATTCTATAGCGGTGTCGTAAGTACGACATTTCTTTGAATCCTAAAAAATCTATCTTCGTAGTAGAACAACGTAAGATCCTAGGATTCATTGTATCGAGCGAAGGGATGATTATCGACCTTGAAAGAACTCAAGTCATTTCGAAACTACCCCCTCCCTCGTCAAAAAATTCCATGCAATCTTTCTTAGGTCAGATAAACTTTGTTAGGAGATTCATCCTCAGCTTTTCAGAAATGGTGAGACCATTACAAAACCTAATAAAAAAAGGATGTACAATACCATTGGGGACCTTTAGAAAGCCAGGCTTTTGAGTCAATAAAAAAGGCCATAATAGACACTCCTTATCTAATGAGCCCCAACTTTTCGCAATACTTCACCCTCTACACATTTGCCTCCGACCGATTCTACGTTGTCGTTCTAACTCAAAAGAATGCTGAAAACAACAAAGTCCCAATCGCCTTTATGAGTTCAGCCTTCAAGGGGGAAGAACTTAATTACCCAGTAGTAGATCAGCAAGCCTATGCTATTTTCAATGCAGTAAAGTACTTCTGATCTTATCTATTGAAACATAGGATGAAAATCATTGTCCCTTACCCGGCTATCAGAAATTTGTTAGTACAGAAAGAACTAGGTGAAAAAAGGGCAAACTGGGTCACATCCTTGCAAGAAAATGATATAGAAATCACCCCAGCACAAATTGTAAGAGGCCAAGGTTTATGCAAATTGGTCGTTGATTCAACTGTAGGATAGCAAGAGGAAAATGATATGTTAAATCCAGGACATCATTATCAAAATCAAATTTGCTATGCGTAAAACCCTGTTAGTCCCTGGTACGATGACATAAAATTTTGTCTTATACACGGATCAGCTCCTCATCACCTTGATCTCACAAAAAGGAGAGCACTAAGATTAAAATCTTCTTCTTTTTATCTTATTAATGGTATTTTGTTTCATCAAAATTTTGATGGAGTACTAATGCGCTGTCTTGAGAAAGATGAAGCAGAAAAAGTCTTATTGGAATTACATGCAGGGGAAGCAGGTGGGCATTTCGGTGGGGACAACACTGCCCATAAAGTATTAAGAGCAGGTTATTACTGGCCTACCCTTTTTAAAGATGCTTATGCTTTATGTCGCAAGTGTGTGATTTTTCAAAAAGCATCCGGACGGATACAAAAACCAGCTTTCCCTTTGCAACCAGTTTCGGTAGACTCCCCTTTTCAGTAGTGGGGTCTGGATATTATAGGCCCAATCAATCCACCATCCTCGTAGCAGCATAAATATATCATAACAACCACAAATTACTTCACCAGGTGGTCCAAGGCTGCCCCATTAAAAGCTATAAATACTAGCTAGGTAATATCCTTCTTGAATTCAAATATTATTACTCGTTTCAGTATCCTTGAATGCCTGGTATTTGATAATGCTTCTTATTTTACGTCTCTTGAAATAAGTGATTTCTCTCTAGAAAAAGGAATTAAATTAAATTAATCTGCTAGCTATTACCCCCAAGGCAACGGTTTGGTAGAATCAACTAATAAAAATCTAATCAAAATTATCAAGAGAACAGTCTCCGAAAACCATAAAAATTGGCACAATGCATTGTTAAATGCAATCTGGGCTGATAGAGTAACTCCTAAAACTATTGTGGGTAACTCACCTTTCTTTCTCATTTACAACAGGGAGGCGGTTCTTCCATCACATGTCCTTCTTCCATCTATGCAGTTATCGCAGAAGGTATAGGAAGAAGACTACCCCCCTTTGGAGAGTCGAATTAATGCTTTGTTAAAATTAGAAGAAGTGAGGGCTCAAGCAAAACGGAAATTGGATCAACATCAACTCATTGTTAAAAACTGATTTGATTCCAATTCTTCCTCTGATAGAAATTTTGAGGTAGGTGACCTTGTCCTAAAATGGGACAAACCTCATGAGGGAAAAGGAGAGCATACTAAGTTTCAAAATTTATGGTTGGGACCATTTTTAATTGCTGAGAAATTGGGTCCCAGTTCCTTCCGATTATAGAATTTAGAGGGGCAGGCAAACACCTTTCTGGTGAATGGCCAAGCTCTAAAAAGGTACTTTGCCTGATGACACTCCCATGCACACTGTGTAAATATTTTCTGTTTTGTTTGCTGTTTGTTTTTCTTTGCTGGTTTGTTTTGATTTTTCCTTTATGCTTATCGGTCTTTCTTTTTGAAACACACATGCCTACATCACGGGCTAGCTCAAACGAAGAGAATAGAAAATTTTCCCCTCCAAAATGACTGCTGAAAGTTGTTTAAACATCAATTGTGGTATTTCTCTGAGTTTGCAACCATGTTGAAGATAACTTGTTGTTTGAAAAGAGTTTCTTGATTTCAATATACAACTAAAGGTATTCACGATCATCCATAAAAATGCTTTTTACGTTGTCCCTGTTCCTTAAGAGAACAACTCAAAGATGTCTCCCTGCTCTTGAAAGTCAATTTTATTAACAAACTATTTCTAAATATTGATGAAGGACAACTAAGAAATTTCTTTAAGGTCTGTGATATACTAAGATGTGTTAAAAAACTAGAATTTTCAGTGTCACCCCGCTCTATTAAATATCTTTAAAAAACTAAATAAATCTTCAAAGAGTTGTGGGAAGTGCTTGTAAACCCCCCGGGATACTGAAAAAGTCTGCTAGCAGCGGGTAAATGCATGCATGATGCCAAGATAACTTCGTCGGGGTACTGAATAGGCCTGCTGGCAGCGAAGCAATGTCAAGTATAAGAAAATTCTCAGATATGGATTTTGTTTTGATCTTAAATGTCCTTTATTCTGATCTGGAACTTCTTGACAGGATACAGATATCGGAGTGGGTTAATTGACATCCCTATCGAGGCAATGGATGCCTGCTGGCAGCAGCAACCCTGTCAACAGTATTGAAGATTTTAACTTTAATATCGTGACTCTCTTCTGTTAAGATTGTTGTCAGTTTTCGTCTCTTTAAAAATAACAGTTGTCTGAAACTGGAATGCATTATAATTATTTACAATGTTTAGACAGATTTTCGGTTGTTTTAGATTTGAAGTTTTTCTGATTATCCTAATCTGAACTCATCATTTGGTAGAGATAACTGCTTCTCCCAGTGTGTCGCCATTGTTGGAAGCAATAATATAATTTCTATTGTTTGCAAGCTACCTACACAGGGTCTCTAAATTTTCATTACTCTTCATGAGCATTCTCACTAAATGACACTTGTCACTTGTCGCTTTTTACATATCTTCTTTTCAATTTTTGTTTTCATGATTGTAAGCATGAAAACTCGTGGTTGGAATTGACATTTTGTTTTGATTTGTGATTAAAGGAAGACTGTTCATGTGGTTTATTATAGAATTGCCATATTTTTCCTATGAACATTATTGTTCTCCTTGTTTATGACCCATTGGTTAAAAACCTGCCTTGATTGCATAAGTAAAAGACCTCCATTCATTAATATTCAATTGATTTTGATGGATTTTTTATTCATGAAACTTTGAATTATTCAATTGTTATTCGATGCACTTACCTTTGTAATCAAACTATGAATGTACGTACTTTGGTTCTCAAAGTGCTATGATCCTAATACGTACCCAATGTCAAGGTGGCATACGAAGTACATCATGCCATTACTCCCGAGTATGGTCTCGGGCTTCACGATGTTTCTCCCACACATGGTGATTAACGCCTCTGCCCATCGTTTGAACTATCATAGCATTGGTAAGGCTCGGGGTTATGCCTCCATGGCTTTCTTCCAAACCCTACCTGTGTATTCTCTGTTAATTACCAGTCTGTTCAACATGGCTCCAGTGGTAAGGGTCGAGCTGAATGGCATCCAAACCCTGCTATCATATGATAACGCCAGGGACAATTTAGAAAGGAACGGTTGGTATTTGTTCATCGAAAAATTTAAGGGTTTCAATCTTCGAGTTTCCCAAGAGTTTGCATTGACCTTCGATGGCTGCAGGGAAAATATAGGTGACATGCAGTTAGAGGTAACATAAGAGTTCTTAAGCCAAGCCACGGGTTTTCCAGCTGTCAGGAAAAAATGGTTCAAGAATGCGAAAGTTGAAGAGGTCCCCTGGACTTTGATGTTTACCTCACAAAAAATTACTAGTTGCGATCGAGGTATGCCAGTCTCATCCTTAAAACCTAGGTGGCATGATATACTTGCTATTGTGAAGAAATTCATTACATGTGAAGGAAGATTCAGATTAGTTTTCCTGTATCATCTGCGCTTGCTTATGAGTTTCATTGGCTTCCCGTTGAATGTGCCCTACTTCCTGCTTATAAGTCTATATAAGATGGGTAAACGGTTTAGGAAGCAGAGGTCTGATTCAAGTTTATTTCACCATGGGCTCATTAAAATTATCCTTGTGCACCAGTTGCAATTACAAAATGATTGTTGGGATGCATTTATTTCACGAAATGGCTTTGGTAATAGTGAGTTGGGATAGGTAGATAAACTGGTCATTGTTGAAACCCTTGTGAACACTACAATGCTCCTGCCCTATGATATTTCTCCTAATAATGAACCCTTGACCTACCCTGATGTCACTCGACAGGACATTCAACTGGGTTCACATCCAAAGGATAGAACTAAAAATGTTATGAAACCTACAGGGAAGAAGCACAAGGGCAGTGTCGATGTTAATTTCAAGAATAAAAGGGCTGGTCGTTTGATTTCACGAAGTGTTCGGAATAAAATCAAACCCTGTGCAGACAAAAACAACACGATTGAAGTAAGTGAAGACTCAGATTCAGAAATTGAGAAATTTTTGGCTGAAGAAGATCTCGTGTCATATGGGCTCTATCTTGACACACCCTATGACTATGTAAACAACCTGCCTCCATGTCTAAAGGATAACCCAGAATTCTCGGGCATTCAACTCTATGATAAGCCTACCTTTCGCGTGGACGATTCTCCAACCCTTAATGCTGTCAGTTCCAATGCACAGTCCCTATAGCCACAGTGTGATGAGTGCCGTTCTTGGATAGTCAGGTATTATACTAATGTGCCTTTTCTATAGTCACGAATTAAATCTTTAAAAGACCAAGTGGATTTGTTGACAAACGAGAACAATAGACTCCAATACATAACCCAAGCAAAGGAGAAACGCCTAAAAACTACACGATCTGTCATTTTCAAGAATGTAGAGGCAGCAACACCGATCATAAACTCCAATATTGCTTGATATGTTTTAATTCCATGATTTGAGGTATGATCTTTTTAAATTTTAGCATGATTTTGTCACTCTCAAGTTAGGATATATGATTTGATTGAATAGATTATCTTTCTTATAAAGATTAGTTTGTTTTGTTTATTGAATAAAATATGATTGTAGTTTCTATTATAACTAGCTACAGAATCGTAAGATTCTATAGCCAGTTAGAAAAATTTGAATTGCTTGATTTGACAATTAAAAACATATCTAAAATCTTCCCATTTTCATTTGTTTTCAGGAACCCATGATTTCCAATGAGATATGAGGCACTGTTGAGATCTCCCAGCCATATCAACTTTGTGTTTTTAGTAGATAGATTAGGTTGTTGGTATTTTTATTCAGTGAAATTAGGGAGGTTGCATCCCCCGTATTTTTGAAATAGATTTGATATTATCAACAAGAAACAGTTTTGTTTCCTGGAACCTATATAAACATGTTATTTTGTACACATTGCATCATCTCAGCCTGGGGCAAGACTATGGATTTTTCATTTACAGGCTTGAATGGAATATAATACTCGTCACAGCTTTAGCTTTTCTGTATTATGGTTTTATTCAAGTCATGTTTATTTCAATTTGTAAATAGATTATGATTGCTTTCACTGTCATGTTTTACTACAAGTTGATAGAATAAAAGTTTATATATTATCGATGTTTCATGTTCTAGATTTAACACACAGTAATCATTTGTTCAATTTGAATTAAGAGGTTTATCTCTAATTTTGATCAAACGTTTATACGCAAGTTCTCACAGGAAGAATTATCTTATTGTGGCTACTTGTAAGATTATAATATTACTGTGACTACATCTGTTATAGGTTCTATTGTTATGATTCAAACTTCATCATTGCTACTTCACATTTATTAGCAGCAATTTCAGGATCTGTCGCAGGTTTACCTCGTCAGATAAGGTGACTGGATGCTACACATCGAACATATATTGGATGCGACAACAGGTCAGCTTGTTATTTGATTTCATTAGCATAATAAATATAGAAGGTCCTTGTAGTTAAAACACTTTTTACCATCTATTACTTCTTTTGTTTGATTAGATAGTTTGATATTCGATTTCTTTTATATAAACATTATAAGAAAATAAATCAAAAAGATTAGATAATAGTTTTACTATTGTTTAAAAAATCAATTTACATTCGATTTTCACGGATTTAGATTAAAATTCGTATTTTGTACATATTATATATATTAGAAATATAATTATTTGTATATATTGTGCATATGATAAGTAGAATTATTTTATAAGTATTAATAAGTTAAACTGCAGATATATATTAGATGTATATACAGTTTTCAGCAATTGTTATTTATTAAGTTATTGTTTTTCCTTTAGTTATATTTTTTCGCTTTCTTTAGGACTTAGATCGGCTAATGGAGCCGCAAAACCCGTCAGGGTGAGTTAATCCAAACGGCTTGGGTTAATTAGACAACCCCAGACCGGACTCACTCTTCCAGTTGACAAGAGGTCATTTTCGCCCGTCAACATAACCATATTGAGAAGTGTTGCAGATTCCATGAACAAAAACATTGCAGATCCTCTACAAGAGTGTTGTGGAAACTCCACAAGAGTTTTGTAGAAACTCTATTGGAGTGTTCTGGAAAATTTGTAGGAATGTTGTTGATCCTCCCATGCTACATATCGAACTTTACAAGCATGCTGCAAATTCTAAATTTTGTGCTAAAGGTTCGGATCTCCAAGTGGAAAAGGAAGAAGTGATTGGACGAGGATCTAAACTCAAGTATTTTTGGAAGAGGATCTCATTTTTATAGATTATTATGGACCCCATGTGTGGCATACAACTATATCTCTATTTCTACTACCATGCGGTTGTAGAAAAAGACAACTGAATATCTATTTCTCATTGGATATGGTAATGGACAAACTCAACAGTAGTTGTTGTTAGAACGACTTGGCGATCATTAGTTCCCAAGTTGTAAAAAGGGAAAAAATAATGATTATTTTGTATTAATAATAGTGATGGATCTATCCAATAATAAGCTATGTTAGAATAGCTTGAGAATTGCTCGTTCTCAAGAATTTTGTTGAATTATCTTTGATATTTTAAGCATCTTAAATATTGTATAAAAGGATAAAAAATTAATGAATAACATTCCACTTCAAATGGGGAAACCTCCTTTACAATATATTCAGTGTACAATATGATATTTTATGAGATAATATGATCCTAAGACCGCGTATCCTTGGTATATATATAATAGACAAAGGGTACAATTATAATGAAAGGGTGCAATGGAGGGTTCTATCCTACATACAAATATAACCCTGTAAATGTAATAAATCAATATATAGGGCTTAATAAGGGGTTTTATACATAACATGGGGTTTTGTCTAGGGATTAACATGTTCATCCCCTTCAAACAAGTGTTTTCCTCACCACTTGACTAACCACATGTGTTTCTACATGAATAACTCATATGCCCATGTCGCCTCTTCCACTGGTAGGTTCTTCCATTTGACGAGGTACTCTGTAATTTCTCTATTTATTAGCTCCTTAATCCTTGTTTCAAGGATTGTTTCCAGTTCTAGTATGATTTTCCATTCTTTATTAATCTATGGTAAAATAGTTTGGACTCGGATATTGTTGTTGATTATCTTCTTTAAGAAAGAAACATGGAAAACTGGATGTACACATGAAGATGGAGGAAACTCCAATTTGTGAGGAATACTTCCAATCCTTTTCAAAAACTTATTGGGGCCATCATATTTGGGTGCTCATTTATTGTCATTCTTTTGTTTCTTGAGGGACATATGTTTATACTGTTGTAGCCTAAGAAATACCCATTTGCCCACTTCAAATTCCCTTTCACTATGGTGTTGATTTGCTTGTTGTTTCATCCTATTTTGTGCCATAACCAAGTTGTCCTTCAATAGTTTGAGAACATCTTGTTGTGCCCTATGTGGTCCTCCACTACATGAACCTTTGTGGTCCCTTTCAAGGGTGTTGTGATGGATGGAGGATGATATCCATAAAGTGATAGAAATGGGGACATTTTTTATGACGTATGGAAGGATGTGTTATACCTCCATTCTATAAGGGAAACCACTTGACCCATTGTGTCTTTTTATTATATGAAAATAAATGAAGACATCCTTATAAACATGTCACACTCTCATTTTTCCCATCATATTGAGGATGGTAAGATGAGTTGTGATCCAATTGAGTAGCCAAACAAGAAAATAATTAAGTCTAAAAATTTCAAGTGAAAATTGTGTCTCTGTTATTTACAATAATATTGGGGTTTCCATGTATCTTTTGTATTGTTTCCATGAAAGTTGTGGCTATTGTACTTGCTTTAAGAGGATGATAAAGAGAGAGAAAATGGGAATACTTTATCAATTGATCCACTACTACCATGATGATAGTTTTTACTCCAGACTTTGGGTAAACGTGTAATTAAATCCATTGAAACTTCTTCCCAATATTGACTTGGTATAACTAGTGGATGTAGGAGACTTAGAATCTTGATTGTTTCTCCCTTATTCTGTTGGCAGACCACACATTCAAACACAAAACTTTGAACATTAGTTTTAAGAACTTCCCAGAAAAAATCCGTCTTGATCCCATGGTACGTTTTCAAGAATCATGAATGTCCTCGTTGTTGGGTTCCTTTTGTCACAAGAGTGAGAAAAAATAGGTCCCTTAACTATCTAGTTAGGTTATCCATACAATAAAATAGAGAGTTAGTTGGTTAGTGGATCGACTAACATAAAGAAACAATATATAAACAACAATGGAATAAATCTAAAATAAGCAAACAATAACTTGAAATGAATGCACAAAGAAAACACAAGAGAGA
The DNA here is from genome assembly GCA_032191745.1 of Picea mariana. Lineage (NCBI taxonomy): Eukaryota > Viridiplantae > Streptophyta > Pinopsida > Pinales > Pinaceae > Picea > Picea mariana. Next base: position 23,306 of record JASDQU010504131.1, on the reverse strand, counting down.
TATACCAAGTAAAATGATCTTTGAATTGATACTCCTTGGAGAAATATGGGAACTTATGAGTCCCCTCTTCCTCCTTGGGAAGGATCTTGAGTCCCCAAGTACCAAGTCTTCTTTCTACTATCAATGGCCAACAAAGGGAAATGGCGAAGAAAAGAGTGACAGTCTACTCAAGAGGAGAGAGCTCTAACACTTGTTATGGATGCCCAAAAGCTTCCTAAGAGGAATATGGCTTCCCTAAGATAAAAATGAGCAGCATAAAAATACTCAAATGATTCTTCTTTTTTGCATTCAATGGCCCTTTATTTATAGGAGGATGGAAATATTTTTCTTAACTGGTTCCAAATGTGAATGGGAGGCCCTTGGAGGTACCTACCATCCTTTTCAGTGATCCCAAGGAGAAATTTGGGGGTAATTTTGGGTATAGGGGAGATCCCCTTCATCCCAAAAGTGGTTGAGGCCCGACCAAACTCATCAATGAACCATTTCTGCATTCGTGTGGGTATTTCGAATGTCTGTCATGCACTGTGTGCATCGTACACCGTGTTACCCCGCACGCATGTGCGTGTGTGGATTTGGCTAAATGTGCACAGATTTCCAGAACCACTTTTACATAGTTTTATGTTTATCTTTCCAAACTTAGTGTAATCCTTCCATGAATATTAGTAGTATGGTGTGTTTGTATTAACTTTTTATTCATCCATTATCTGTATTTGTAGTGAGCCATTTTCTAGTGATAAGAGATGCCCCATGATGTGTAAGTTTAGGAGAATATGTATAGCTGAAATACATCATAGTTTCGTTTGATGACAACATTGTGTAGAATGTGAGAGAATTTGAACGCGAGGAGATGTGAGAGTCATTCGTCGAAGGGNTTACAAATGAGGCGGGAATGCCCCATGCTCATATCATGAGACTATCAAGAGATAGTAGTAACTGAACTTGCTAACGAAGTAGATATCTTCAATGCCCTCAGGGGAGGAAAAAACAATAGGTGACAACTCTGATGACTGAGTTGAATCTAAACCGAGTGATGAAGGACTTAGAGGCATTGATGGCCTAATCAAATTCATAGGTTGTCGACTGTTACTGAAAACTACAATAGTCGCAAAGTAAGATCCATCATAACATGAGATTATGTTAGAGTCGAATGTCATGGGGATCAATGACATCAAATAGAAATTAGGACTCTCTTTGTGCCATCCAAGGCCACTCATTGTCAATGGAATGAGTGCCAAGATACTATCACTTTTTTGGATATTTGTTGATTTTGACATGAAAAGTAACACGACGATCAGAAGCAAAGAGATTCTAGATATTTAGTGTGATCAACATGGTGGTAAGAATGTAATGGACCAGAAAGGGTGGTAATCATGAATGATGTCTAGAATATACAAGATTCTAGAATTTCCCTTGGTTGGGGGGTATGGATGGTTGGAAACAACCATAATGTACTATCTGGTGTTAGGGGGACAACCATATATGGGAAAACCATGCTGAAGGGGTGAAAATGCAAAGGTATGTAGCATAGGTCAAAATATAGAGTGATATGGGACACAAAGGTCTATAGGTGGTCAACATTTTGGCTTGGATACAAATGGATTGCAAAGGGTGTGAGGATAGTGAGATGCCCCAACCAATGGTAACAGGGGTTGTGATGTGCCAAGAGAAAAAAAAAATCCATCGAGTGTGATGGCCAAAATCTCGTGTACTTTTTTATTTATTTGTTAGTTTGTCTGTGACCTATGGGACTAGCCCATGGCTAAGAAACCATGACTCAGGGGCATCTAATCCATCAAAATCACCCGGGCATCGCACTCGGCCTGAGCCACAGGAACCCTTAACATGGATGTATTTTTTGTCCCCGCAGGTTTCGAACCAGTGACTTAACATCACAGAGTGCCTTAACATCACACTTCATCACCGACTGTCCTACACCTCGGGGACCAAAACCCACTGTACTTGTTGAAACATAAAACATGATTTTTACAATTACTAAATGAATAAATAATGGGGTTGAAAGTACATGTATAGAAATAGGTGCCGGAGTGGAGTATGGCTTGGCCGATAAAGGGAGAAAGTAGAGTCTGGTGGATGGTGGGGATCCCATTGGTTAGTTTATGTACTAGGTAGATGAATGGAGGATGATGTTGCAGATGGGAAAATGATGGTGGATGATGTGGAGGGTTATGGATAATGCAGAGGTTCACTTGAATGTAACCAAAAAGGAATAAGGTACAATTTCATAATGTGGTGGTTAGCATGATGAGGAGTAAGAAGTATGAGGTTCTTACTTGGGGGTGTGACACTTCCAGGGCTCTCAATACTAATGGATAGAACAACATGAGTGTCAATATGCGAAGGGAAAAATATATGTGGGACAACTCATGGAGGTGAGAGAGATACTAGATGACAATACCTGAATGCAAATGGAGGTGATGGTATCGTAGAGCTAGGTGTGGGGAACCTGAGGATAATTGTTAGGGGGTATGATTGGGAAATGCAATTGTGAGCATGGGGTTGAATGAGATGCCAATTTGAAATATATATCTGGAGGATCCAAGAGATTCCATGATTGGCAGCATGAGAGGGGACGCAAGTGAATACCTGCACATTTGAACCAAATAATCGATGTGAAACATATATTTTTGAAAATAAAACATGTGTATAACAGTTGCATGATAATGAAATGTGAACATGGGATGTGTACCTATACTCGAGGTGGCCAAAAGGGATC
>JASDQU010504131.1:0-20218 GCA_032191745.1 Picea mariana | reverse complement strand
TGCGCCACGCGGGAGAGCCTATGATCTCCACGCACATATGCATGGAAGTAATTAATAAACACACATGTAATGTGTTTTTGTATTAATGGAACCTCCGCAGAGGTGCACGATGCTCGGGGTTTCAACCACATAGGGGGTGGGTTGGAAGTGTGTGTGACTGTCTGAGTAACAACTACGCAGTTATGTGTGGTTATATAAATAAAATTTGTGCACATGTGCGACTGTCAGACCGAAAATAATGCCCAAGGTGAGGGAGAAACTGTGTGACTATTTGGTGAATAGTCACATAGGAGGGCGTGAATGTAAGGGAAGAAGTCACACAGGCGTGAGTGGCTATGAAGATAACAATCTTACAGGGGAAATAGTGGGTTATATGGCTTGGATGGGAATTAAGTCATAATGATGAGCTAACATAGCTTCTATTACTATGGATGCAGGTTGTCATTATGATAGCGAGGATTCCAGTGTAGTGGAGGGAGAGACTGGGAGTCTCTGAGGAGAGAGATGGGAATGGATGCACAGATCTGACAACATTTGTCCCGAGCCGGGCTACTATGATTTTTTGATTGCGCATTGATTCATAACTAGGAGCCACTGTTAGAATTCATAGTATGGATGTGGTAGCCATGGTACGAGGGAGAGAATTGTGGATTACCATAGAAATTAAAATTTACTTTATTACTGGGATCTCATGTCAAGGCGCGACTGTGGTGGAACAACTTCGAATCCCGGCTGGAGTAGTTGTGGGGGAGATAGCAAGGCGGTACTGTTCGAGGGATGCAGTTATGAGTGGTGGATCGATTGTCATCAACTTGTTTGACTCCCTGGAGGTACATGTTTTTTGTGTTAGGGTGGTCTGGATCTATGGGTCAATGGGGACACAACGCATTTCTCATGCACAAATGGTGATTGCGGAGCAGGATATGAATGGCCGGATGTTTGTGTGGGTCCAATTGATGTGTGCATGTATGGTGGCATTGTTGGATCGATGCGTGGCGACTAGGGGTGGAAGGTTCACCTTTGGCTCAGTGTTATGTGTGTTCATGTTGTAGAGGGTGGTTTTACTACGTCCTCGGGCTATTTTGGATCCACCGAATGCATAGGATCCATGACTGATGAGGTGGGCCAAGTTGCTGCCCCAACAAGGGGGAGGGGTCGATGGTTATTATTTTACTCCGACATTTGAGCGGGTCTGGTGGCAGACACCGCAAGTGTTCTATGACTTCTTGTATAACAGGATGAATTTCAGACGCCATCCAGGAATGCACCTACCTCTTGGGGAGGACTAGGATGAACAAGGTACATGTATGAACTTTATGTGTTTAGGATGTATCTTTTGAGTTTACATGTGGATATATTGATAGTACCAATACATATTTATTGGTTTGATTATGCATATGTTGGACCCAGTGGTTGTGAGGCGGACCCTACTCGGGGGTTGCTTGATGAGCAGGTAGAGGAGGGGCAGCCCAAGAGGTGCCATCAGGTTGATGATCTAGGGGAAGGCCTCGAAAATGCATCAGGAGTAGCTGACCCATGCAGGGGGAGTAGGACCACCAAGGGGTCATGATAGAGCTGAGTCGGGGGAGATAAGGAGGAACCTTGAGGGTGTTCTAAATGGGGTTCTTGAGGGGTTGTGGGTTTAGATCCCAGATGAGGGTATCATGTAGTTATGTATTGGTGGGGACCCGTGTTAACAATCAATTATTCGTCGGGAAGCGGTTGTAGGTGCAATGATGACAGGGAGGATTCTGGCTGTGGATATTTTGTCAAGGGGAGCTCCACTAGCTGGTGGTGATGTACCTCATTTGGGGTTACCCTAGGTGTTAGGAGGACCAAATATAGGCAGGGCCTGATTTTGTAGGAGTCATTGGAACTCCTTTTTTTGTATGGATATGATGAGAGGGTATAGTCATGGAGCTAAGGAATATATGTATTGATTTTTTGTGTCAAACACATGAACGATCTATATATGAGTAGATAATTTGAGATATGTGTGTGTATATGCATTTTTTCTTTTAATTGTGTGTGGATGAATGCAAAATTTATGTTAATGTGATAAATTCCAATCTAGTACTTGATTAGCTATGTTATATTCCATCTGGTTGTGGTTTCTAGAGATATGAGAAAATGTGATGGACTCAAAATTTCATAGCAGAAGTTTGACTTGTAGGTACTTGTGATAGAGACACGGATCACATATATGATACATGTTTTTGAGTTGATGGATGATGAGTTAGGGATCTAAGAGGACGCTGAGGTGAAAAATATGAAGGTGACTAGCCTCCGAGAAGAGACCAATGACAACAACATATTCAGCTTGGTTATTGGTGGAGCGGTTGAGGCATATGCTGCTAGAGTGGAGAAACACATGGTATGGGGTGTAAATAACCCAAGTTGTCGAAGTGATATTCTAGATCCAATGATTGTCTCCTTCGATGTACAAAATGTGGTAAGTGAAAGAAAAATTCATCCATTGACACAAGGGTACTGGATTAGGCTCACATAATGAGAGAGCTATAAAAAAGACTAAAAACAACTAGGAAAGAAAGGAAAGCCTAAGGTAAAATGGTTACTCTCAGGGGTAGAATTTATTCAAGTATAACTCGTTGACTGGGCCCTTGAGGTTAGCACCTCCAGGGTGGCCTAAGATGTAGGCACCCTTAGTAAGGAAATGATGGATGACATAGGGTCCCCTCAATAGGGATTCAACTTTGTTGTGGTGGAGGGTATCATGGGCAATATCATAGGACAACACAAGGTCTCCTTTGCTAAAGGACCGAAGGTTAACTTGGCGGTCAAAGGTGGATTTTCTCCACTTTTTGGCTGCTTCATTATTCTGTAAGGATGCCCACCGATCTTTGTCAAGATATTTGAGGGCTAACAACCGTTTCTCTAGGGGGGTGTATTGGGAAAGAGCTCGATTGTTGTGCATAATGTTGGGATTTATCACTTGATGGGGAGGATGAATTCAATGTCATGGACTAAATGGAAGGGTGTGAAACTGATGACTATTTTGACAGTTGTTCAATATGCCCATAAATCTCGAAAAAGCATGTGGTGCCAATTTTTTTTGTGTTTGTCAATGGTGCATTGGAACAAAGTTTTGAGCACTTTGTTAACATCCTCGACTTGCCCATTGGACTATGTGTAATAGGGTGAGGCGAATTCATGGGTGAATCCTAATTTGGCTGAAATTTCCATGAAGATTTCATTCTTGAAATGCTTTCCATGGTCAAAGAATAGATGTAGGGGGACCTCGAAGCGAGAGATGACATGGTTGAAGAAAAAACATGTCATTGTGTCGGCCATATTGTTAAATGTGGGCATTTCTTCAGCCCATTTGGTGAAGTAGTCAACAAGGACTACTATGTATGTAACATTCCCCCGGCCAACCTCAGAATGGAGAGCACCACTCCAGAGAAACCACTCATGCTTTGACACCGGTTGATAACATTCTCAGTAATCAACTGAGTTCTGCCACCTATATTTACTCTTTAAATTGCATGCATCTAAAACATATACATACAACATTCTTGTGGAAGCTTTAAAGTTAAACAACAATTTTCTTTCTGTGACATACGACTTTTATATGGAAATAATAGTAACCACAAATATGCAGTGTTTACTAGAAATTACCCATAAGCACACAAGCAATCATAATCACATATATGCTAAAATTGTAACATAGGCATGTAAATAACAAAACAACATATCATTTTATCATACAATTGGTACTTAGAAAGACTATCACCAACTGCTTATAGATTATCCACGAACCTCCCAGCCATAAACTACACTATTCATCACTCTCAACAGTGAGTCACCCCCGAGCTGGGACTGAACTCCACCTAGGGTAAAGGGCTCCTATCCAGGCTAAGGCTGAAGGACAATAGAAAAGACTATGTCTCAGGTTATCACTCAACTAACAGTCTACATCTTCTCATTCCCAACATGCTTGTCCCACCCAAGGAAGTGTGCCCCTTCTTTGCTCAACAGTCCCTCGGCTGCCCCACTTCCCTTCCAGGGCTTCAACAACAGGCTGGAATAGAATTCTTAGACCATTGTAGCTGCAGTTTAGCACTTTCGGGAATCAATCCCCAACAATTCTCATGCTCAAAGAACTTCTCACGGGCCTGACAACCTGCTTCTTCAATCCCGCTTCAAGCTAACTAGGTACACCAACCAAAAGGAGGTATGGGAATAGGTTCTAGAATGGTGAAATGGATGTCTCAAGGATAACAAAATGCGTGAGTGAAAATGGTCATGGAATCATTGAATGGATAACTGAGTGTGTACTTTTCATGAAAAGTGATGGGTATCCTGATGGTATCCTGATCTGAGATCTATCTTTGAAAATATCTTTTCATCCTTCAATTGATCAAAGAGGTCATCAATCCTTGGTAGAGGATACTTGTTCTTAACAGTTACTTTATTTAACTATCTAAAGTCAATGCACAACCTTAGTGTTCCATCCTTCTTTCTCACAAACAAGACTGGGGCACCCCAAGGTGACATGCTTGGGTGTATATACCCCTTCTTCAGAAGTTCTTCAAGTTGCATTTGCAACTCCTTCAATTCTGATGTACTCATTCTGTAAGGAGTCTTTGATACCGACGCTGATCCAGGCATCAAATTTATAGAGAAATCAATGTCTCTCCTTGGGGGTAGTCTGGGTATCTCCTTGAACACATCCTCAAAATCTTCCAAGACTGCATAATCTTCCAAATTTGGCACCTTATCTTTAGGTGTCTCTTCCAAATGAGCCACAAATATTTGACATCCTTTTCTGTAACATTTCTTTAGTTGCAATGCTGAAATTTCTCTAATGGTTACTGCCTTGGGAATTTCCTGTCCCTTCCTTAGTTTCCCTTCCTCATCCAAGCAAGTAAATGCTTTGTTGTGACAATCTAATAGAGTGTGGTGTTGGTCCAACCTATCCATCCCAATTAGACAGTCATAGGAACCTAAAGGAAAGATTTTCAAATCCACCTTGGTGTTCAGTCCATTCATGTCTATGAGGCATGATTTAACCATCTCATTAACTTTTCTTCTGGCTCCTGTAGCCAGTTGCACCAACTAGGATTTTCGATGCTTTCTTCTTGGCAATTACAAAATTTCCACCATCTTAGGGTCTATATAACTATGACTAGCTCCTAAATCAATTAAAATAGCAAGGATTTGGTTGTTGATCATACCTTCCACTTCAATCATGTGGGACTGATACTCTGCTTTCTTGTTGTCTAGGGTTGCATAAATCATTGGAACATAATTGCCCATGTCCTCTATTGTCTCAGCCCATTGTACATTGTGAACAACCCTACTTTTTTCACCTTTGTGAGGACAATCTCTGAACCTATGGTCCCCTTTACAACCCCAACATTGCATAGGTGGCTTTCTTGGTCCTTGACTTCCTATGTCAATCACTCTGGGTTCTTTATGCATTTTCTTCCCTTGTGGATTATTTGTGAAGAACAGTGGCTTATTTCCCTTCTTCCTCTGATCCATATTGAATTTCTTATTGTCTTCCCAAGCCTTTTGGAAAGATGGCTTTGCTTTCTGTTGATCATATAATCATTTTTCTCTCCTTATGGTCTCTTCTAATGTCTTGGGATCATCATACTGTATTTTGTCACTAATGAATGATGGAAATACACTTAAATACCATTGAATATTGACTCTCTCATCCTTGATGAAAGAGACATACTTCAGCAGTTCCAGAAACATTCTCTCATATTCATCTATGGTTGTACTTCCAAGCTTAAGTTCAAAGAACTCTTTCATTTTCTTGTCATAGTACCTTTTAGTTAAGTACTTCTTCTCAAAATATTTCTTGAATTCCTTCCAAGTAACACTTTTCTCTACAACGTGTTGCACCTGCACAAGTTGATCCCACCACATGGAGGAATTTCCTTTGAGTTGATAGATAGTGATTCTACCTTCTGCATGAGAAGAATAATTATGCAATTGAAAATATTTCCTCATGCCTAGCAACCATGTTTCTGCATCTTCATCCTTTTTGTGCTCACCATCAAATGTAGGAGGTTTGATTTTGTTCATTTCTCCTCGCAGCTCATCCACCCCAGATCTCTTATACCTTCTGACAGGAGATAGACTGGAGTTGTTGCATGCTCTCTTATTGGAATGCCTTTGGGAATGATGGTGATGTCTACTAGCGCTTTTTACTTTTCCTTTCTCCTCTGAAGATTTGTGATGCTTAGATTTACTTGAGTCACTCTCCTTAACCAATTTATATTCTATTCTGTTCAAACCCTCCAATAGCTTCATGTTGAAGTCATATTGCTGCTCTTTGGATTTCATAAGCCTTTCATTATCATCTTTATGGCTTTGGACATCCTTTTGCAAATTCTTAATGGTATCATCCATATTCATATCTTCATTCCTTTCTTCTCCATGTTCGTTGGAGTTTGTTCCTTCCATGCCCAAATGAACATCCATGCCTCTGCTCTCATTTTGCTGACTGTAATTACCATGTGCTTCTTCCATTCTTATGGACTCCGCGCTCGTCTGATCTAATCGAGTTGTTGTTAATTCTACAAAATGTGTAGCCATCGCAATTTATCAGGCTAAATTTCAACAATTCATGGGAATAAGCACCTTTTGATCCTATATACACATCAGAATTATCTCTCTCAATTTCTTGGTGTTATCACCATAGAAATTCTAGATAAGATCCAAGTCTCGAAAACATAGACGCACGGTGCCTTCAGAGATACACTTGAGCAAGAAGGTGGTTTTCCAAAACTACTTTTGCCAAGACACGGTATCACATGTCTCAATATGTCAAATCCACCTCTCATGGAGTAGGCGATGGCTAATCATATCACCTTGCTTCACTCATTCAGTACTTCGCATCCATGTGATGTCAGCTGAACGCCACCATGTAATGAACTCAAAAGATAATCATTCGAAATGGATTGGCCAAGCATGGAAACCCAACGCTCTTGTACGTAATCTGTTTACGCTTCATAAATGGAGCTCTATAATTACCATTCCCCAAGTATAAATATATCTGCGTATCCATAACCTAAGTAATCTCCAAACTATTCAAATTCCTACTCTCTGTAAAGACACATTTCGATATCCCCAACCTGACATACATGAACAATTCTAAGTCGAGTGAGACTGGTTATTCGAGCAACATGCTAGAATTTCTTGTGAGTAAGGAGGAAGGGATTCTTGCACACATTTTAGAAACTAAGTTCCACACAGAGTCAACTATAGACTCACGATTAGAAGCTAGGCTGAATCCCACTATAAAGGATTTAGTCATCAACAAGCCAGCCGCTAAGAAGAAAAGGAGCGAATGGAAAAAGAAGGAGGAATCTACGGCTGAAGCAACTGAAAGTGTTGGAGAGAATCAACCGGTCTATTTAGACTCTTGTTTAAAGGCAGAGATCGCTAAACTGAAGTAAGTCTTCAACTAAAATAAGCATGTCTCAGTGAATTTTGAACAGCCAATAGTGGAGGTAAAGAGTACCAGAGATGATAGGCATGTTCTAAAATGACCCTTTTTCAACAAGCTAACTGTTGTCATCCTCTTTTTGTAATTTGTAATTATTATGATTATATAAATATAGAAACAGATTTTAGAATTTTTTATTACAATTTTTAACTAGTGATGTTATGAATCTTATACTCTTTTATAGTAAGTTTTTCTTGTAATCTTATATATATATATATATATATATATATATATATATATATATCTAATTCGGAGGAAATTAAAGTTTGGAATTCTTTTTAATTAATTAATGCATCGATGCAGTTGTGTGGTTCTTTTTCTTTTATTAATATGCAATTTAAACTCAGACTCATCGCCTTCCAAGTGACTTTGCGTGCACTAAAATTTGATCCGTTCATTTATATTTAACGTGCATAGAAATATCACAAGGTAAAACGCTTTTCCACGCACCTAAATCTACTGTGCATTTCTTCTTCATTGCACCGACTACTTACGCGCACTACTCTGGCATCGTGCACCAATACCCACTGTGCACAGTTTCGATACCGCACACCGATATTGCATCACGCCCAATTATCTGTGCACACTACTTAATACACTATCGCGACACAACTTATACTCATACTTATGCACGTACCAACCAAACTCCTCTACGTTAAGAAATACTTGTGCACCCCATGTGCACCTTAATATGTCTGTTCTCACCGCACAAGGTTAAGTTCAACGTGTGCATCTACACATAATAATCTTCCGCGTGGTGCCACAATTTACCGCGCACACTAGCATGCCAACATTTTCCCGCGTGGTGCCAAAATTTACCATGTGTGCCAGTACGCCAACCTTTTCCAAGGACACTCTATGACTCCAATTCTGGTCACTTCAAAGTTACTTTTCTGTGAATATTCGCTTCAACTGAACCCCTCTAGCCCATCCAAGCTTAGTATTGAACTGAAGCTCTAATACCAATTTGTAACGTTCCCTTGGCCAACCTCAGGCTGGAGAGCACCACTATAGAGAAAGAACTCATGCTCTGACACTGGTCGGTAACATTCTTAGTAATCAATTGAGTTATGCCACCTATATTTACTCTTTAAACTACATGTAGCTAAAACATATACATACAACATTCTTTCTGAAGCTTTAAAGTTAAAAAACAATTTTCTTTATGTGACATACGACTTTTATATGGAAATAACAATAACCACAAATATGCAGCGTTTACTAGAAATTACCCATAAGCACACAAGTAATCATAATCGCATATATGCTAAAATCATAACATAGGCATGTAAATAACAAAACAACATATCATTTTATCATACAATTGATACTTATCTTAGAAAGATTGTCACCAACTGCTTACAGACCATCCACAAACCTCCAAGACATAGACTACACTCTTCATCACTCTCAACAGTGAGTCACCCCCGAGCTGGGACTGAATTCCACCCAGGGTAAAGGGCTCCTATCCAGGCTAAGGCTCAAGGAAAACAGGAAAGACTCTATCTTAGGTGCTCACTCAACTAGTATCCTACAACCTCTCATTCCCCATATTCTTATCCCACCCAAGGAAGTGTGTCCCTTCTCTTCTCAACAGTCCCTCGGCTGCTCCACTTCCCTTCCAGTGCTTCAACAATAGTCTGGACCAGAATTCTCAGAGCGTTGTAGCTGTAGTTTAGCACCTTCAAGAATCAATCCCCAACAATTCTCACGCTCAGAGAACTGCTCACGAGCCTAACAACCCGCTTCTTCAATCCTGCTCCAAGCTAACTAGGTACACCAAACAAAAGGAGGTATGGGAACAGGTTCCAGAATGGTGAAATGGATGTCTCAAGGATAACAAAATGCGTGAGTGAAAATGGTCATGGAATCATTGACTGGATAACTGAGTGTGTACAGGAATCACTGTGAACTCTTCGTAAAAAGTGATGGTGAGAATGCCGATCAGGATTTGGTCTGGAAAATAATCCCCCCTCATGGAAAAGATCACCCAAATGAGCTAAGTCCCCCATGATATGAATGCATGTCCCCAACTTGACAATTGTTATATCGGAAGTTACTTTGGTCCACTTGTCTCCAACTTTAGAACTTAGGATAAAATAATTATCCATACTTTACGGTTTTAGGAATATCAATATAATATTCCCTTGACTTTTGGCCCTCCCTTTCCCTAACTGGTGAAGTTCAGTCCCCCATTTCTTTTATCATGGTCATTCTGCGTGCAATGATGTATTTATATTAATCATGAGTCATGTACAAAGTAGGTGCATTGGCCCTTGACATCTAGGCGTTCTGGCCTAATACCAAAACATAAGCATCCCAACTTATAATAACTGGCTCACCAACCTATAATACATATCATATACACAAGGCTCATTTCCCTCCATATTGCACGCACCCTAGTTACTGTGCGCGATATCCTCTGATGCACATATTACATCATTTTACTGTGCAGTTCATGCATGCACTATGCCACATGATGTGCATTACCAAATGAGGTCAAAATAGCTCACCAACTTAAGTATATTTATATTACATTTGAAATTGGGTTCGGTCGAGGGATATTTCAATGTACTTGTGTCCATTGTTGGATGGAGGATTGCATGTCATGAAATTGATGCCCCATTTATATAAGGGTCCAACAATGATTACGAGGTGTAAGAGGGTAGGTGGTGCCCAAGCCTTTTGTGTATATAGATGACATTTGTCACACCATTTAACTGCATGGATGAAGTCATGAAGCAATGTGGACCAAAAAATCCTATCTATCCTATATATGGAAATGATTCAATCGAGGGACCACATCCACCTATCTATCCTATAGACGTTCATAGTGGTGGTGGGGCTGAATGATATTTTGGGAAGTGGACATGCCGGATAAGTGACCACCACATTCCCCACTATGTAAATCATCAAGAACTGTCTCGACCTCTTCTAGGGTGAGGCAATGTAGAAGAAGTGTGTTGATGCCTCTACAGTAGAGAACATCTCTTATGAGGAGGTGTCGCGAGGCTTGGGGTCGAATGCGACGACGATCGTCATGAGATAGGTGTGGTTCAAACTTTTGAGTGTGGAGGTAGACCAAAATATCTCCGTACCATGGGTCTATGGTGGATATGAGGAATAAATTATCATCCGGGAAATTCTCATTGACCATGGGGTCTGCATAGTCTGATGGAAAGTCTACGAAGAGTTTGACAAGAATGAGGGATTTCTTGCTCTTGGGGGTGGTAAATTCTAGGTCGTATTCTTGGAGAATGACAATCTAGCAAGAAAATTTTCGATTGATCTAGCGGCGACTCAAGAGGTAATGCATGGGGTTGCAATTGAAGATTACTTTGGTGGTATGAAGCAAGATATAATGGCATAGCTTTTGTACTATGAGAACAACTATGTGAGATAACTTCTCTTCATGGTTTTACTTGAGAGGTGGCCCATAGAGGTTCTTGCTGATGTAGTATATAACATGTTCGCGTTGGTCTTCATCGACCTGAACAAGTACTCCAACAATTGAAATGTCATAGGATGATATAGGTAGAGTATGTAATCCCTATCATAGTCTAGGGGATTGGTCAAGGGTGCTTTGTTGAGTGCCTTATTTAGTGAATTGAAGAATGCATGCACATGATGGCCCCAATGAAACGAGATGTCTCGATGGTGTAAGTGTAGGAATCCATGGGTGTGAATGGCATAGTCTGGGGAGAAACACCGTAAGAAGTTTTCTTTACCTTGGAGGCTTTGCAACTAACGTAAGTTCCTGGGAGGGGGGATCTCATTGATGGCCTAAAATTTAAGGGGGTTTATGGTGATACCCTATTGGGATACTATGAATCCCAACATGCACGTTCGACAACGTTCAACAATGATCCATATATCCTCTATGTGTTGGGAAAATTTATTGGATAGACCATTGAGGTCATCCAAGTAGGAAAGGATGATGTGAGTGAGATCATGGAAGGTGTATGTCATTGCACGTTGGAAAGTGGCCCCAACATTTTTGAGTATGAAGGGTATAGCTCGATAGGCAAAGGTTCCCCACAGGATTGTGAATGTGGTTTTGTATTAGTTCACCTACCGAATTTTGATTTGGTTATAGCCAAAAAATATGTCCCTGAGGGAGAGGACTTCATGACTGGCACAAGAATCGATGACTTAATCAATGAAGGGAGTGGGGAAGTTTTCTTTGGGACAGGCTTGGTTGAGGTCATAGAAGTCTGTGCAAACACGAATGGTTCATTCTTTTTTATTGTTTGGAACATGGTTGGAAACCTAGGATGTGTATGCAATGGGGTATATGAAGCCAATATTATGGAGTTTTTCAATCTAGGCTTTGATCGCCATGGATTTGGAAGGGTGGAGGGGGCATTTCTTTTGGAGGATAGGGGAAATGCCAGGCAAAGTGTCAATGTGATGTTTAATAATGGCTAGTTCTAATCCTCAAATTTCAGTGTATGACTAGGAAAACACATCTTGATATTCCTTGAATAATGTTTTTTACACTATGATTTCCTTTGGGGAGCATGCTGCCCCTAGGGTGATTTCTTCCACAACATTAGGTTTGCCCGAAATGTCAATTTTTATGGTGGGTGAGATATTGACCATGTTACCTTATTCAAACATTCTGAGGGAGGGTATTGGATTTTTGAACCAATCTATATGTCCAGAAGGGATGAAATCGTTCTCTTTGATGGTACATACAGAGGCATCTGCTAGTGGGTGGAAGGCGTTGTGTGCTGGAAAAAGGGATCAATGATGAAAATCATCCCTGGGGTAATTGGGTGCACATAGGACTTCTAAACTGTCTTCATCAGAATGAAAGGTGATGGAGTACAAGGAGTCTATAACTATTGTGAGTGGGGTGTTGAGATTTGTGGGTGTAGCTGGTAAAGGTTAGATATTGTTATTTGTTCCTGAGGTAGATGGATGTATGGGATGTGATGAGGAGTTGTCAGTAGATGTCATGAACCAAATATCCTATGGGAACTAGATTTATTGTGGTATGGAGGAGGGGGAAGATCATAAAACGATGTTACATGGGATTTGGGAGTGTTTTGGAATAATTCCTCGCATCATGGTGGAATGGCCAGAGGGGTCAACGAATGGGAGGTGGTCCTCTCCTGACTTCTTGGATGGTGATCGTTTATAGTCATGTGCACCAAGGATGGTACATTCGGTGGAATGGGCGGGAGGGATGCCCTTTAGCTTGTGTGTCTCTCAATGATGAGTGGACAACGATATGTGTAATTGTACATTTGGTAGAATAGTGCACAAGGGCATTGCATGCACTTGTTTACTGACATAGAGACATATAGAATGTCAGTAAATGGTTGTACCAATGAGATGGTTTGGGATGACTTAGGTAATGTGGTTTGGCGCACTACTTCTAGAATGTACCAAAACTGAG
Source organism: Picea mariana (assembly GCA_032191745.1). Lineage (NCBI taxonomy): Eukaryota > Viridiplantae > Streptophyta > Pinopsida > Pinales > Pinaceae > Picea > Picea mariana. Next base: position 7,328 of record JASDQU010504131.1, on the reverse strand, counting down.
GGAGGGTTGGGAATTGGTGCATATAATGGTTGTATTGAGAACAAATGGCACAAGCATGCTTGGTTCTCAAAATGGGAGGTTTGGAGGAGGAAGGTTCCAGTGAGACTGGTAGTGCTATTGGTGTGGGTATTAGTGGTGTACTTATGGGTTTTGGAATGAGATTCCATAAATAGGGTAAAGTGGGGAGGAGATTGGTAGGGTGTCCAACGATGTTGCACAAGGCTCATGGAGGTGGTATGCAGGGTGGGGAAGGGAGGGAGGGTTACTTATTTTTACGTGTTCCTCGTTGGTTGGTGGCGGTGCCCCCTATTCTAGAGGTAGGTTGTCCTTTAGTGGTAATATTACCTTCAATTCTGTGACTGGTTGGGTGAGTGGTTGGGTGAGCCACTGGACGTGGTAATGGGGCCACAGATTTTGGTGGAAGGGATAAACCAGGTACCATAACTGGTGGTTCTAGATACCATATAGGGATGTAAATGACCATGTTAGGTAAAGTGAGGGTGGCAAAAAATTGGTATGATGTTACTCTAAGGGGGGGTTAAAGAAGGGAATTTGGGTGATGGCCCATGGGAGTGTCTACCAAACGGGGATTTGACCCATGGGTAGTGAGTTCTCCGATGTTCTTTTGTGAGAATTTTGTATGGGGATTTCATCAGGAAGTAGTGTGCTGGGAAGGGTAGTGGATTTTGGTGAGTTCTCCATGGACGGGGGGTCAGGTATCTCAACACCATCTGTCGTGAGGGTGCACACAATGGTCATAGTGGCAAGTGGGAAGATTTGGTAAGTACCAATCGAAGATGGATCCTGGAATAGCCATAGTCCGACATATATCATGGGGACTAAGTCAATGCTAGAGAGGATCAGTGGTAGGATGTTATCAACATGTCTTGATTGGTTGGGTTCTTGGTGGGTCAATTGATCGATGGTGACAATTTTCCCATTGTGGGGGAATATCATGGTATGAAAGACTGAGGAATATACATCCTAAATGGCATACATGTAGCTTCATCCGAATAGGATATTATAATCCAATTGGGCATCGATGACTTCTATGTCGATGAGAATTGTTTTTCTTCCCAAATCGACCAGAACGTTATTATACAAGCCTTCCAGTTGCGATGGGAAACCATCATAATATTGAAGTGTGATGGTGGATGGGATCAAATCATGTGAACCAAGTTGTTTCCAAACTGATTTGGACATGATGCATTTGGATGCTACTTCATCTATGATGCAGCAGTGGATCATGATATTCCGAATTTTGATAGGAATATGGAATGCGACTAATGATGGTAGTCGTTGGTCTACTCTGTTTAAGTCAAATGTGATTAGATGATTTTATGCTGGATCTACTTTCCCCAATTGTGAAAGTAATGCATTTCATTGGGAAGGGAATGTTTTAAGTACTTTTGTAACTGACATGGTAGCAGTTGATTGAGCAAGGTCATCAATAAGACTGTATCTATGGGTGACACTAGCATGAGTGTTGTGCACATTTTTTTGTAAGGGTGTGGGAGGCATGCATGTGATGGATTTAGTGTTATGATGAGGGATCATCAATGGTTGTCCAATTGGTGGTTGGGGAGCATCCAAAGTGGTGGTTAATGGATCAGGGGATGTACTATATTAGCGATTGTGAGTTTGTAAGAGGATTTACTCTTCAGAAGTGAGGAGGATACTTTAATGGTCAGTGGTGTTCCCTAGATGGGGTTGTTCAGGTGGAGGGAATTTCCTTGTGGGTGTGGACGTTGGACCCCCTCTGGTTGAGTATTAATGACTCCTTGATGTGGTATATAAGCAGGATTTCCTTGAGGTAGAACTTGAGGGTTGGGATCCCACTGGGGATTCATATCGTCCTTCATCTATTTGTAATTGAAAATTTGGGGGAAATGGTGAGTGTAATGACCATACTGGCCACATAATGCACAAGGGTAATTGTCTTGAAGGTTGTTATTTCTCCCTTGTTGAGTTTGACCATTATTTCCCCCTTGGGGTTTTTGGTTGGGTTGGCATTCATTACCCCCATATTGGGGGGGATTCCCTCCTTGTCCCTAGTTCCTATTATTTACTTTATTTTGATTGTTGTTGGGTTGGTGAGGTGGATTGGCTGTATTCATAACTGTTCAAAATATTGAACCTGTTGAAGAGGGGAAGGTTGGATGAAATAGATCCCTACTTGGTGTTGTCCATGTGGGGGTGTGACAGATTTCTTTAGACCAGAGAAGGGATAGTATGGGTTACCCTGTGGGGGCCCATATGGGTTGTAGGAAGTGGAGGTCTCTCCATTATTACTAGTTGGATAGGATTTTGTTGGTTAAGGAACCGGTTGCGGGATAAGGATTGGATGGGGAAGGGATGTGGGTATCTAGGTTCCCATGGGGGGAAGAGGAGGTTCCATGAATGGTGGTGGGGGGGTGGGTAATATGAAACTTCCCCATATGGTTTGGTCTCATATGTGGGTACTGATTGTGTGTGTGGTTGAGAATGAGCCATGGAGAAAATCAACCCATCAACAACATGTGATGTTCTCGGTTTGTATTGATCAAAGGGAAGAGGACAAGGAGCATCTGGAAGGATAGTGTATAGGTATCCAGATTGGGAGTAGATGAGGTTAAACTATTGAGCCTTAGTGATATATTAATCTTCAGTTTGGGGGAGGTTCATGGTCGCATATTTAGCAAAGGTGGCAACGAGTGATAGGAGGAACCAATCTAGCCTTTGTTGTGGTGTGGCATCCTCTTTACAAAGGTTGTGACATTTAAACCACTCATGAATATGGTTTGAAATGTGTGTAGCAATATTTTTCTTGTATTCTGACAGAATTTCAGACCCAATATCATGACGAATGGGGAGTTGAAAAAATGACATGAATGTTTTGGCTAATGATTTGAATGTTGGGTGGGCTCCAAAATTTTTGTCCACATATCATTTGGTTTTTGTGCTAGTTAGGGTTCTCTGAAACAACCGTAGATGAATGGAATCTTCCATTATGTTATTGGAATAACACCACAAGTGGAAGGACATGACATGGTTAGCGGGGTCCTCTCTGACTTTCCCTTCAAACTTAGGGAGGTTTGAAGGTAGTTTTGTGGGCATATTCAGCCAATTAAGGTCGTGTAATATGGGATCATTCATAAATTTAGTTAGATTATGGATATTGAGTGAAGAAAAAAATGGCATGATAGGAGTGGGTCCTACCATGTTTTGGGAGGAAGTGGTTCCTTAGGATCTTGTACTTAGTGACAAAGTTTGGGCTCCACCTCCTTATGGTGAAGGGTTTATTTGGGAATTGCTTGGGATATTGGTTCCAAGAAAAGTGGCTCCTAGTATCCATAGCCTAGTACCGTGGCATTAATTGGTGTATGTGATGGTACAAATGATGTCTCAAGTAAATTATGAACACCGCCCAAAATTGGGGGTAAATTTCTCAAGCGTCTGGAACGTTGGGGATACTGTGGTTCCCATATGATTCTATCTTAGAAGTGGATGTGTGTAAATGATGATGAGGGATGATAGGACAAGCTGATTTATAATTACTTTAAACAATGTTTTCATAAAATTGCATGTACTTCAAGTGGTGAAAAATCATACATCAAGACAATGTGAAAAGTGGTTAGAGATTTTGTAACTCCTCGTAGGGGAATAAAAATACAATGCATGTATCCTATCTAACATAACGTCCTTCCTCTCAAATAACATTGGACCTCCAAAAAATCTCTCGACAGTGGGGCCATAACCCACTTGAGGAGAAACTATTGAAGGGATGAACAATCAGTTATAATCAGGGATGAAGGGGGCATATCCCAAAAGTTTTGGCGATATTTCCCAACAACCATTCAAAATTTGACTAAGGTGTGATTGTAGCCCAAAAATGCCACCTTGGGAAGATAAATCCTAAGTTTTTTCTACTAAGCTACCTCCATCAAGAATGGAATTTAGATTTGCGGCCTCAGAAATCGGTCATAGGATGGATTCTTTCCAAGGGTTGGGTGACCTAAGGAGGCATGCACATAAAAACTAGAACTCGGCCTTCAACCCATCACGGGTGTCTCCCTGCCTTATGGTATAGGAATGCTTGAGTGGGAGGATTTTGGCACCCTAATTCACAACTTTCTAATTTCAAATGAGAAATGATGATCGGGATTTATTTGGATCCCTATCCCCAACATCGTAACTTAGAATACCAAATTATTTTTTTGTTCATGTTGTGGAGGTTAGAAAGTGGGTTGATTATGGTGGTTTTTATAATGTAAAATAGGGTTGTGAAGTTGGGGTCATGGGCCAACTTTTTTCTTTATGGGGGTGTGCACAAAGACCCTTTTGTAGACAAGTGAATCCCATAAGAGGTTCAAGTATCTAGCAAAACCATTTTTGAATAAGTGAGAGTGTGTGCAAGGAGTGGTGGCGGTGAAACAATTTTTTTAATAAGTTAAATTCAATATTTTAGCATGGTGGACATTGTGTGGTCCTTTACTTCTGTTTAAATAACTTACTAAATTTTCTCGAAATGACCCTTGCAAATGAAAGGAAATCCTAAGCTATCATGGCGGAAATGATAATCGTTACTTGGACCCTTTATCATCCTAAGGTGTTTTGTAATCTATAAAACTTGAAACTATTCCTAGATTGTGAGCATGTGGGTATGTATGGGCCCTTACAACTTTTTCAAACTCCCTAGGAAACTTACTCTAAAAGTTTGAAAACTATCCTAGAATTGCATGCACGTGGGCATATGGGCCCTTACAACTCTTTTAAGATTTAGTTTTCAACAAGTAAGTGGAGAGGATTGTCCTCTTTTTGAAAGTGATTTGATTTACCAATGGAGGTGGAAACTTATTTAAGCAACCTCTTTTTTTGATTTCCAAGATCACACTAAGGTGCAAGGAAATACCACACTCCAAGATTGGTTTAGAGGGTCTTCTAGTCCCAATTTAAAGTGATGAATTTTCAAAATGAAATCTTTGAAATTCAAATGAAAAAACTCTTAATCCATCCACGTGGAAATTAAGGAAATCAAAGATATTATGGTTTCTTTTAATCTTCCTAATTATCTATGTGTTATGTGGGGTTTATGAATGCAAGAATGAGATTCCATCCTACTTGTACTGGATTTTACAAAGTGATAAAATCAAATCTAAACTACTAAGTGGTAGTGGGAAACTCACACCTTACAATTTTTCAAAAAATAAGACAAGTGCATGACAGAGTCAGAAATAGTCGTGCACAGTGCTCAGACTGCATGTTTTGATATTTATGACAGAGCACAGATGTGTGTAGACCATGCGTCTATTTGTCCCGAACCCACACACAGAGGAAAGTTGGAGGGGAAAAATTTTGAAAACATTCTCTCACTGTGGGGTGAAATCCTGGTCTCAAGTGGTGAGTTTAGGCCATTTTTACCCCTGCACATGCAAACAAGTAAGAAATAACACTATAAAAACCTAATTAGGGATAATTTTGATTCAAATCCCTAGTATGGTTGCCAATATTTTGGGTTCTGTTTGTCACAAGAGTGAGAAAAATGAGGTCCCTTAACTATCTAGTTAGGCTATCCAGACAACACAACAGAGAGTTAGTTGGTTAGTGGCTCAACTAACATAAAGAAACAAGAGATAAATGACAATGAAATAAATCTAAACTAAGCAAACAATAACTTGAAATGAATGCACAAAGAAAACACAAGAGAGATATACCAAGTAAACTGATCTTTGAATTGATATTCCTTGAAGAAATATGGGAACTTATGAGTCCCCTCTTCCTCCTTTGGAAGGCTCTTGAGTCCCCAAGTACAAAGTCTTCTTTCTATTATCAATGGATAACAAAGGGAAATGGTGAAGAAAAGAGTGACATGATACTCAAGAGGAGAGAGCTCTAACACTTTCTATGAATTCCCAAAAACTTTCTAAGAGGAAGATGGCTTCCCAAAGATAAAAATGAGCAGCACAACAATACTCAAATGCTTCTTATTTTTTTCATACAATGGCCTTTTATTTATAGGAGGATGGAGATATTTTTTCTTAACTGGTTCCAAATTTGAATGGGAGGCCCTTGGAGGTACCTCCCATCCTTTTCAGGGATCCCAAGGAAACAATTCGGGGCGATTTTGGGTATGGGGGAGATCCCCTTCATCCCAAAAGTGGTTAAGGATCGAACAAATTCATCAATGTGTCGTTTCTATGTCTGCATAGGTCTTTTGACTGTTAGTCACACATTGTGCACATCGTACATCATGTTATCCAGCGTGGATGTGCGTGGATTTCCAGAACCAATTTTACATAGTCTTATGATTATCTTTCCAAACTGAGTGTAATAATTCCATGAATATTGGTAGTATGTTTTGTTTTTATTACCTATTTCTTTATTCACTTTCTATATTTGTAGTGAGTCATTTTCCAATGATAACACTCGTAGAATTGTGCAATTCTAGAAGGACCTTCTATTTCAGTTGGGAATTCTTACATAAATATAGGCCATCATGACACTATAGAAAATCATTCTTCCATACAAAATTATCTAATGAACTGGTTTCCTCTTGTAGTTGTTGAATGATCTTGCATACCTCTTGATCTTGCTTCCATTTTATCATTGCTTATTCCACCCAATTAGACTGAAGAATATAAATATCAGTTAGTGAACCTTTTGTTTCCTCTTCTTTCCTTGAAAGAGAATTTACCACAACATTATGTTTCCCTGTTTTGTAGATAATTTCAAAGTTGCATCCTAGCATATTTGTAACCCATTTTTGTTGATCATATAAAGATAATAATTTCTCCAAGAATTACTTCAAACTATCATGATCTGTTTTTACTTTGAATTTACTTCCTATTATGTAAGGGCACCATTTCATAATTGCATGTAGTATGGCCACCATTTTTTTTTTCATAAATGGGTTTGAGTAATTTTTTTCCTTTAAGTTGGTTTCTTTCAAAGGAAAGGATCCTTCCTTGTTTCATTAAAAATGCACCAATGCCATGGTCTAAGGCATCAAACTCCATAATAATTTTTTTTGTGAAGTTAGGTGTGTCTAGGATAGGAGTTGTACACATAGCCTCCTTAAGTTTTTGAAATGCTTTGGTTTCCGCTTGAGTCCAATAAAATGCTTCCTTCTTTAATAATGTTTATAGAGGTACTTCTATGATCCAGATGGATATAGGTGGCCACCCACCTTTCCAACTGGCTCAAAACAGTTTTCTGACATTTTTGGCAATTTACTATTTTTAGCAGTTTTTTGGGTCCTGAACTTCTGGAGCCGTTTTGAGGCCCTAAACGACGCTTTTTGGGGTATGTTGCGGTAGAAAAATTTCATCATGAAATTTTGTTGAAATGTT
>JASDQU010504130.1:109631-123038 GCA_032191745.1 Picea mariana | reverse complement strand
TCTTTACTAGCCTTTGTAGCAGCGACATATTATGTTTATGTTGTTGAAAGTGCAACAACCTTTTACATTTTCAAAATCTAACTTATTATTTTTCCACCTACAGTAAACACATACCCTATGGTGCTCCTCCTTCTATCTTTATCACCTTCCATATATGAATCAACATATCCATGTAGAACAATGTTTGAACCTCCAAAACATAATACATGAGTAGTAGTACCTCTCAAATACCTGAGAATAGACTTTACTGCCTCCCAATGTTCTTTACCTGGATTATTCATATACTTGCTCACAACTCCCACTGCATGTGCAATATCTAGTTTTGTGCACACCATATCATACATCAAGTCCCCAACTATTGATGAATAAGGGACCCTGGACATGTATTATATTTTCTCCTGTGTCTTGGAACACATTTCCTTGGTTAATTTGAAATGGTTGGACAAAGGTGTCCAAATTGGTTTTGAATTCTGCATTCGAAACCTCTCCTAGACCTTCTCTGTGTACTCACCCCTAGACAATGTCAATTTGTAATTTTTCATGTCTTTTGTTATTCTCATACCAAAGATTTTCTTTGTAGCACCCAAATCCTTCATCACAAATGAATTGGCTAATTTCTTCTTGATCAAGTTTATATCTTGCATGTTAGACCCTGCAACAAGCGTGTCATCTACATACAATAGAAAGATAATATAGCTTCCATTTTCTAGCCTCTTAAAATAAACACAGTGATCAGAATGACATCTACTATAAACTTGTTTTTTCATAAACCTAACAAACTTCAAATACCACTTCCTTGGAGATTTCTTTAGGCCATACAAGATCTTCTTCAACCTGCATACTGAATTCTCCTTTCCTTGACCTCATACCCCTGTGGCTACTGCATATAAATATCTTCCTCCAAATCCCCATAGAGAAAAGTTTTTTTTACATCTAACTGTTTAAGATTCAAATATTATATTTCCATGAGACTTAAAATATTCCTAATTGAATTGATTTTAACAACAAGAGAAAATATTTCATCAAAATCTATACCTTTATTTTGTGCAAACCCTTTTACAACAAGTCTATCCTTGTACCACCTTTTTCCTCCATCCTCTTCCTTCAACCTATAAACCCATTTATTCTACAATGATATTTTTCCTATAGACAACTGAACCAAGTCCCAAGTATGGTTATTTACCAAGGAATCCATTTCCTCTTTCATTCCTTGCTCCCACTTATTTTTAGTGTCTACCTGCATTGCCTCTTCATAAATTTGTGGTTCACCAGAGTCAGTCAACAATAAATAATACAGTGAAGGAGAGTATCGTTCAGGGGGTCTACTTAACCTGGTAGATATTCTAACAACACTTGTAGGAGTTTTAGGTACCTACTGCTCCTATTGTTGTACATTTTGATTTTTTGGTAGCTTTGGAGTTTCTTTTTCAGTGATCTCATCAAGCATTATGTATTTTGGTTTTTCTTTTTCCTGTTTATTTCCCTTCAACTGATCTTTGTACATGAACTTCTCATTGAATATGAAATTTATACTCCTAATGATTTTGTGATTTTCATAATCCCATAAGCGATAACCAAAATAATTAACATTGTATCCAATAAAGGTACACTTCTTGGATTTTTCTTCAAGCTTTGTTCTATTTTCTTTATCAATATGGACAAATTCTTCACAACCGAAAGTCTTCATAAATGAATAGTTTACCTTTTTACATGTCCATGCCTCCTCTGAAATGCCATCATCCAAGGAGCTTGAATGCCCTCTTTTTATTAAGTAAATAACAATATCTACAACATTTTCCCAGAAGTGTAAGGTAAACCCAACATGTAGTCTCATACGCCTTGCATGTTTCGTGATTGTTGTGTTCATCCTTTCTGAAACACCATTTTCTTGTGGTGTTCCTAGAACTGTCTTCTCTCTACAAATCCCATGGTATGAACAATAATAATAAAAATCCTTGCTACAGTATTCACCTCCATTTTCTAATCTGAGACACTTAAACCTTTTTCATGTCTCATTCTCAACCAAATCTTTCCATTTCTTAAAAGTGTCAAAAACATCATATTTTTGTCGAATGCAATAAACCCATATTTTTCTAGTTGCATCATCAATAAAAGTAACATAATAACTAGAGCCACCAAGATATGATACCTAAGTTGGTCCCCATACATATGTATGCACAAGCTCTAATTTTTCTCTCTTATTTTCCTTTCTAACTCTAAGAAATCAGACTCTCTTCTATTTTCCATAAACACAGTTGTTGGGCACTTTAATTGTCTAAATAAATAGATAAGTAAGGTGTTCAATATGAATTGTCAAACCCAAGGAAGTTTTGTTATTGCAAGATAATTGTGCACAGTCTATGCTAGATTATGAAAGCAAACACTAATCAATTGCAGTAAGGTAAATTAACACTAAAAGAGACAAAATTGAAAACATGAACACTAACACAAGTTTCCGACAAAACTAGAGTTCTAATCTATTGTTGTAGAATTGAAATCACACTTGCATAATTGAAATCTAATTTCCAGGAGTAGAATTTGATAAGTGTATAAGAATCCTAGATTATCTAATCTATTCTAATTTCCTATATTAATCTTGCAGAAGGAAGTTCTGTGCTAATTGCCGAAAGGAAGTCTACTTAATTACAGAAAGGGAATTCACACTTCTATTTACTTTTGCTTGAAAACATATATTTAATCTAATGCAGAAAAGAAATTAACTTTCAAAGTAATTTTCCAGCAGTATACAACAATTGACTCTAACTCTCATGAGACACACTGATGTGCATTTAACAGAAAGGGACTGAATTGTAACAGCAAATGTATTCTAGAAATTCTAAATAGATAAATCACCCAAATCAAAGCAGTTAATCTAAAACTCAAAACAGAGGGGAGTTTGTGAGGAAGGTGGGCCCTTTACTTCTCACTGAATCCACAAAAAAAGACTACAGTAGGTTGGAGAAACTCAAATCACTTCTTTATTAAATCGTCGAAAATGTTCAGATACAAAATGCTTCACTTCAATCTCTATTCCACAGCTAATCTTCACTCCCCTTATGATTACAAAAGCTCTGTTACTTAAAGACAAAGACATTCAGTTGAAACGGACTCATAATAGCCTTGAGAATCAGATATTCTCAAGTTGTTCGTATGATATAAAAGATCTGTCATCATTACAAAATATGGAAATAATATTGATCACCAACATGATCCAAAACGTGTAACAACCTTGAGGATCTGTCTTCAAATCGTATAATAGCCTTGAGGATCTGTCTTCAAGAGACGGATTTGAATGATATACCAACTTCCAGGATAGGTGGGAGTCTGTTGCAGCAAGTGTAACAACTTCCAAGAAAGGTGCGCAATTGTTGTAGTCATGTAACAGCATGCAGAATGGGCACACCACTGTAATAGCTGGTGTAACAGCAACAATCTTTCTTCAACTTGGTTGTTTTTCTTTAATCTACACATTTTGATCATTAGTTGAGCATTCATGGGTAAAATATGAAAAACGCTACCAATCAAACATGTTAAGTAAATAAGAATACAAAAGAAAGATCAATGATTCATACCTTGGGAAAAAGGTCTTAGCAAACAATATATTAGGCATTTTAGCATAGAAATGATAAGGTTGAATGAGCAAAAGATATAGTGAAAAGGGACATTTCTAGGTCCTAACAACAGTGCTCACAGAAATCCAAATCATTTTTTTTAAGATATGACAACAAATTCCTCTTTTGAAGTATCTGCATCCCCTTCTCACTCATGTGTCCAAGACTATGATTCCACAGTGCTATATCCACTCTTGTACAAGCTAAAGATATAGAAGAGTCAGCATTACCAATACACAAATACATTGTACCTAACTTCTCTCCTTTTGCTATCACTAATGTCCTTTAGTGACATTCCATGTATTATCTGTAAATGTTGATATGCAACCTTCACTTGCCAATTGCATTGTTGAAATAATAGTTTTTCTTATATCAGGAACATGTCTCACCTCTTTCAATAGCCATTGGTTTCCATTCTTTTTCTTTATTTGTACCTTACCCATTCCAACAATTTTACATGGTGCATCATCACCCAAATAAACCTATCCAAAATCACTTTAAACATAATATTGAAAATGTTTCCTATGGGGTGTGGCATGAAATTAAGCCCCTAAATCTACTACCCAAGAATCAATAATGTTTTCTAAAGAAAGAATCAAAGCATCTTGTAACACATCACCTGCTACATTTGCTTCCTAATTTTTCTCATGTTGTCCATCTCTTTGTTTCTTTGGAGCTCTATAGTCTTTCTTCAAATGTCCTTTCTTCCCTCAATTCCAACACTCTATCTTTCCTAGTATGGATTTTGATCCTCCCTTCCTAGAATTCCCATGGTTCCCTAGATTCTTTCTTCTTTCCTTTTGTCTTCCTATTTTCTCCACGGTCAACACATTACCTGATGTCTCACTTGTTCTTTTTCGTCACATCTCCTCGCTAAGGATAACACCAATAACATCATCAGATTTCAGAGTGTTTGAAACAGAGACAGAGTTACTTACAGCCATGACCAAGCCATTCGAGCTTTATGACAATGAAAAAAGATTAGAAGATCCCTAACCTCATCATCAAAGGTCATGTTTATAGAACTTAGTTGGTAACCGTATTGAATTCATTTAAATGATATGCAACAAACCCACCTTCTAAAATATTCATATTAAATAATCGCTTCATTAGAAATACCTTGTTGGAGGCCAAGGGTTTTTCATATAGTTTGGGTAGTGCCTTCATCAGATCCTCCATTGTTTTTTATTTTTAAATATTGAAATCCACCAACGTTTCCAGGCACAACCATATTGTTCCTAGTGCCTTTCGGTCAAGAACCTCCCATTCTTCATCCTTCATGGCCATTGACTTATTTATTGTTCCTCCCAATCATAGTATTAGATCCTTCTGATATAAATAATCTTCCATTTGCATCTTCCATAGCTGAAAGTTTTGGTCATTAGATTTCTCGACCTTAAACTTTCCATCTTCGGCCATTACTCCCACTCAAACTAGGAACCCTCTTTTCCCGCGGGTTAACTTTGGATCCGATACCATTTGTTAGAAAAACAGGATAGCTGAGAAATTAAAAAAAAAAAAAATTTCATAAATAAAACACATAAGATACACAATACAATAGAGACACAGATATATGTTGTTCACCCAATGTGGGTTGTGTCCACCAGAGAAATTGTCAAGTCCTTCCTTTTTATTATCTAACAAATGAAGAGATACAACCTATAACACACCTGTTGTAACTTCCTCTTCTTTCTCTCACATTCGCTTCTCTCATAATACAATATTCACTCTCATACATAGTCGCAATACAATTCCCTCATACATAACTAGATTGCTTTTTGGGAGAAAATCCTAACATAACTTCTACCATCAGATCTGCGACCTTATAATGAATGGTCCAAATTGACTACAAAAATAGAATATTTTAAGGGGGGCCAACCCCCTTCGTTCAAGGGCCATCCCTTGAACCCTCGACAGAAGGGGGATAGGAATACCTGGATATAATCAGGAAGATAATTAGGCTCCACAACCAACACATATAAGATTGACCCACGATTGTTTCACCCAGCTACCAATTATGAAATGGTATTCTTAGTGGCCTTTCCTAAGTTTCTCATAGATGACTGCAAGTGGGAACTTCTTATGGTCCATGAAGAAAATAATATATCCTAGTATCATCTCCCTTGAAGGCTTCCCATATTCATGAGGGAGATCGCACCTTGGGTGATTTATTTGTAGGAGGTTAGTATAATTTTCTCTTGGACCTTCATTGGTTGGTATTTGTTTTCTTTACCCCCATGGATTATTTCCAGAAGACTCTTGGTGTATCTTCAATGATTCAGGTCTCAAGGATTTCATCACCTTGAGATTTGATTATTTGGAAGAGTGTGTTTGATTGGATGGATCTTAGAAGAGTATTTTATAGGAGTGTGTTGATTGAAATTTTTTCAGAAAGGCCTTAGATATTTTCTATTTTTTTTATCAAAAGTTATGGCTAATGTTTCTAAGGATGCCAACCAAGAGACACCGATACAAGGGAATCCCTTTGAATTTTTCACTTTTTAGATGTTGGTACCCCTATTATGGCTACATTGAATTTGTCTAGATTCATTGTGGGATCGTTCATTAGGTTTTTGTCCACTTCAACTATCTTGAATGCTCCTGATGCTTCACAAGAAATCACCTTATGTTAAGATAATCAAACCAATTCAAACCTCTTGTTTTCATCACAAGTCAACTTAGTTCCTTCTCCTCTTTCTTCATCTACCAAAATCTTGAATAGTAGCTAGAAGTATAATAGGAATAATAAGAGGAGGGGAAAGGGAAAGAATCGAAGAAAAGGGGGAAAGACACTAGTCAATGCATGTCATGTTGGGGGAAAATAACTAGTCATTGTAAGTCATCCTAGGGGTAGTTTTGATATTAAGAAACTTAGAAAAATAGGACACAGAGATAATTTTCCTTGTAATATATATGTGAGGGATAATCTTATTCATATGTGTCTTTAAATTAGAGAGATACAAAGATTATGGTCCTCACATCAAGGATATTATACTCTTGAACAACCTATGGTTCTCCGACAACCTATTCACCCATGGGTTGTTGAAGTGGTCAAGTTGATGCAATATTCAGTCGACCCCACTCTTTCCTTGGAGAGTGATGCGACTACTGACCAAGTTTTCTTCACTACCAATTCATAACCTTCTAAACAAGGGGATATTCTGTTCACTTCTAATTGTGCTCCTTCCAAGCTCTAAGATCATTTACTATGATTGGAATATTCTAGTTGAGCCTTGTCTTCCTTCTTCTACACCCTTCGAAATAAGGGTTGAAGCTTAATCATTAAACATTTATTGATGTATAGCATATGAAGAATCCTTTGTTATAATTTTATCCTCGTCTTTTTGGAAACCTATGGGTTCTCCCAACCTTCTATCAACTACCAATCCACTACTAGATTTCAATAAAATACCTGGTGAACCTTTGGGGATTCTTCCTTGGTTTTCTATCATGTTAGGGTGGAAGATTTTCTTAATCAATATGATGGTTATGGAAGGCCCATTGACTTCAATACAATAGTTGGGCATGATTTACGTACATGAAATGAATGATATGATGTCTACACTCTTTTGTGATGCATTTTCCTCACAACAAATGCATTGTCACTATCGATCAACTTAAATCTAATAATCACCATCTTCATTTAACTTTATATCATGCTACCCCTTTATATGCTCCTAGCATTTGTGTAAAATCTACCCCGCCATGGGTGAATTATGTGGCATCGTATCCCATGTGTTCAATTTTTACTAAGAAGGAGCATTTACAATCAAGTTCACCTTCTCGGGACATGTTCCTAACACTTGAATAGGTGATTTATCCAATTGGACCACTACCTCACCCCTATTGTATTGAGGGAATGCTCTTACATGCTTTCTCTCGTTGAAATTATTAAGACGACTGGGAGGGGGGGGTCAATCAGTTGTTACTGTTCTTAAACAATTTTATACCTTTTAAACATTATTACTATTCACCAAATGATAGTCAAGATAATACAGAAGGTAATCAACAGAAATAGTAATCATCAATCACACATATGATATACATAAAGACAAATATTCACGAGGAAACTCATAAAGGGAAAAAACCTCTTCTTCTTGGTATGATAAGCAGTCTTTTAACTTCTGTGCATCATCTACTTCTTGAGCGCCAACTCAAGATGAGGCTACAACCTTTGCCTAACAAGCTGCAACTTGTAGAGAGCACCAACCCTCAAGTTTTTCTAGCACCCACTAGAAGGAAGCACCCACTCCCTATGATCTACAACACCAACTGGATGGAAGCACCCACTTCCACTTATACAAGCAACAACTTACACACAGAAGACTCTTGGTCTTTCCTAGCACCACCTTGCCTCCCTAATTTTCTAGCTGCAACTAGATGGAAGATACAACTCCCAGTATTCAAGCACCAACTTGAATCACAGAGGACAACAGACCTCCCTAGCACCACCCTACCACCCTTATTATAAATCTTTACTTGATAAGTACATTACAATGAAACAAATATGTCAATGCTTATAACCTATTCTCTGTTCTACTATTAGGCTCTGCTTTCGCCCTACTTCTATCTATTCATACTCGAATACTCTTGTTGTCTCTTTTCATCTTCTCTTTCTATGCTTTTCTCATTCTCTAAGGTTCTTATGAATTCTACTCTTCTTACTCGCAAGCTTCAATCTACTTCAAATATTCATTACATCTCTGTTTCGATCTTTCTTTCACTCACAGAGATATCCCCCCTTCTTACCATCTTTGCTTTGCACTACTTATTCTCTTGGTCTCTGATTATATTATGTCTTTGTTCATATTATTGTCATTTACATTACAGTCAGTCCAACTCTTCAAATTCAACAGAGTTCCTCACGATTTATAGAGCGACAAAAACACATTCAGTCACTACATCATTTATTTATACATCCACTCTCTATTCATTACAATTCATACACTGAAACCCTCAAGATCGATGGATTCAGTTACCATAACTGAATAACTACTTCAAGACTGAACGAACAACAACCCTTCGATCAGATTGAACACTTGATCCGCATCGTTGGATGATACACGTCGGGATTTTGACTTTTCTATATTTAGAACCTTAAGTTATTTGCATTAACTCATTTTCTTAACATATATGACCATCGATACAATGTAAAGAGCCTATCACATTCATCATAAAGTGGTTTTTAGTATGGAAGTGTTGAGTGTGATATCAAGTAAGAAATCAACACGTCACTGAAACGAAAAAACCACCCAGTATCCATCGCACTACCCACATGTTTTTACTTGCCTTACAACTCTGATTTCAATATCCATTGGATGTCCATCGGAACCGCTCAAAATGTTCTCCGCCGTAGATCTAGGGCACCCATTATATAACAATGAAATGCCTTCAAATAAGGCGACACTTTTGGCAATAAACACACAACGCTAACTTTGGTAGAAGATAACCCATGTAGACCTCTGCCAGCACCTCTGCCAACTACATTTTAAACATTTCATACATGTACTTGATTTCTCTATCTATGGGCTTGATTTCTCCTACAACTCTGAACATTCCTGTGCTTGGTTTCTCTGTGTAAACTTCAAAAACACTCAGAACAAGGCCTTACATGTTAACATCAATGACAACACACCAAACTTACCAACAATCTCCCCCTTTGACATTGATGGAAACTTTCTGCAACTGCATGAACTATCTCTTTCTCCCCCTTTGACATCGATGGCAAAGAAAACATGCTCCCCCTAACAATTTGCATCAACTTCGGAGACATCTCAGAAATACAACAAATAATCAAGAAGCACAGACTCCCCTAACAAGGTGGGTATATTTAGATGAAAGAAGATATGACACCCAACTTCTAACGTAGATATTCAAATGGTGTCCTTGCTAATGATTTAGTAAATATACCAGCTATATGTTTTGTGCAAGTAATGTAATTCACATGAAAAACTATGTTTGTGACCTGCTCTCTTAGAAAATGATACTTTATTCATATATGCTTAGTCTTTGAATGAAGAACGGGATTCTTGGAGACACTAATGGCACTGGTGTTATCACAGTGAATAGGAATGGGATTAGTATATGTTACCTTCAAATCTGCAAGAGTTTGTATCATCCATAATACCTGAGTGCAGCAAGTAGCAACAACAATGTATTTTGCTTCTATAGTTGATAAAGAGATATATCCCTGCTTCTTACTAAGCCATGCTACTAACGAATCAACTAAGAAGAATGAACCTCCACTTGTGCTCTTTCTCTCATCCAAACAATTTTCCCAATCGGCATCTAAATATGCATTTAACTGAAAATTCTGATTTCTAGGATACCAGAGACCATAAGTCATTATGCCCTTCAAATATTTGAATATCCTCTTGACATCTGCTAAATTACTTTTCTTAGGAGCAGACTGATAGTGACCTACCATTCCAAGAACTTACATTATATCAGGACGAGATGTTGTGATGTACAAAATACTACCTATCATTGATCAATATGTTCTTTGATCAACATCAGGTGAAATATCGTCCTTGTTGAGCTTGCAGCCAACAACCATAGGTGTACTAACAGAGGAGGAATCTTCCATCTAAAACTTCTTCAACATCTCCTTCAAATATTTCTCTTGAGAAAGAAATAGACCTTTAGAACTCTGAATGATGCGAAGACCAAGAAAGTATGATAGTTCTCCTATCATTGACATCTCAAACTCAGATTGCATAGAATTAGAAAACCACTGAACAAAAGGATCATTAGTACATCCAAAAATAATGTCATCTACATAAACCAAAACAACCAATAAATTATCACCTTCAGATTTAATGTACAAATTACTGTCAATGATACCTTTCTTGAACCCTTTGTCCTGTAAATACTTGTCCATTCTATAATACCAATCTCGTGGTGCTTGTTTTAGTCCATATAATTCCTTTTTCAACTTGCATAAATAGTCAGGATTATCTGTCAGTAAAAATCCTTCAGGTTGCTCCATATATATTTCTTCTTCTAGATCTCCACTAAGAAATGTTGACTTAACATCCATCTAATATACTTTAAAGTTCTTATGACATGCATAGGCAAGAAACATTTTGATGGCTTCCAATCTTTCCACTGGTGCAAAGGTTTCATCAAAATCATGTCCCTCAACTTGTGCATACCCCTTATATACCTATCTGGATTTATTCCTAACAATTTGTCCCTGTTCATTCATTTTATTCTTAAACACCCATTTGGAACCTATTACATTCTTATCTGCAGGTCTAGGAACAAACTCTGGAGTATTATTCTTCTCAATATGATCAAGCTCTTCATTCATATCTCTAATCCAATTGGCATCCTCGCTGGCTTCATAAAAAAATTTAGGTTCAATAATAGATAGGAAAGAAATCCGAGATTGTTCTGAAGCTTTAATAAATTGCCTTCTTGTCTGGACTCCTTTATTCATATCACCAATTATATGATTTTCAGGATGATTCTTTCTAACAATTCTGGAAGGTGGTTTTGTTTCTGTCTGTTGATTTGAGTCTACCTGAATATTTGTATTTTCATCCTACTTAGAGTCTTCTCTTTCTGATTCTTGGACATGTTCATCTTCAACTTCAACTATATCCTCTGTAGTTTATTCAACACTGCTTACATCTCTTACCGAGATTTCTTCATCAATTTTTATGTCAATACAATCAACCAATTTATGCAGCCTCTTATTATAGAATTTGTATCCTTTATTGTTTGTAGCATGTCCTAAGAATATACCTTCATCATCCCTGTCATCATATTTTCCAAGATTTTCATCATTATTCTTGATATAACACTTACTCCCAAAGACTTTAAAATGTTTGATTGAAGCAGGTCTTCCAAACCATAGTTCATAAGGAGTCTTTTCACTGTGTGGCCTGAGATGAGCTTTGTTAAGAATATGTACAACTATATGAATTGCTTCTACCCAACATGTGTGAGAAATATTCCTTTCATTCATAATTGATCTTGCCATCTGCTAAATTGATCTATTCTGCCTCTCAACTACTCCATTTTGTTGTGGAGTCCCTGGAATAGTATACTTTCTTTTGATCCCATGTTTATCACAAAACTCTTTGAAGTCCCCTGAACTAAACTCTCCTCTTCTATCAGACCTTACTACCTTTAATCTTTTTCCTGTTTGATTCTCAGTCAGAGCCTTAAACACTTCAAATTTTTCAAATGCTTCAGATTTTTCCTTCAGAAAGGCAACCCATGTGAGTCTAGAATAATCATCAATGATCAACATGAAATAGTTTTCTTTTCCTGAACCTTCCTTCCTTGATGGTACACATAAATCCATATGTACTAACTGAAGAGGTTTTTCTATTGATGTAAAGTTCTTAGATTTAAACTGTGTCCTAGTAAGATTTCCTATTAAGCAAGGTTTACATACAGAATCATATGGCTTTGATATCTTTGGAAAATCTTTTGCTGCCCCATTGTTTCTAAGCTTGATTATATGATCAAAATTTAGGCGTCCAAGTCTCCTAGTCCATAGCCAACTTTCATAATACTTTCTTTAATGACATTCTTCTTTTTCTTCTTTCAAAACATAGACATTGTTTTTTGTTCTTATTCCTTTTGCAACCAACTCTCCTAAATGCACAGATTTTATTCTACAATATTCAGAAGTGAAAACAACTTCACATCCTCTGTCACAAACTTGACTGAAACTAAGCATGTTATGTTTCATACCATATACAAAAAAAACATCTTGAGCTTTCCCTTTTCCATTACTTAGAGTTACCATTCCTTTACCTTTGATTTTCCCCGGTGCATCATTTTCAAAAGTTACATTTCCTGATTTGTTTTCACTTAGAGAAAAAAAATTACTTTTGTCTCCAGTCATATGTTTGGAACATCCACTATCAATATACCAAGGATCCTTTTGTATTTGAACAGAAAGCACTAAACCACACTTATTACTTTATTTCTTTTTCCATATATTGACATTTTCAGCTGAGGGATTTATTCTTGGATCTAGTTTGTAATTCTTCAAATGACAATCTAAAGCTTTGTGACCAAAATTATGACAAATGTAACATTCAGGCCCATTGTACAATAGATCAAAATAATTGGTACGTTTTTGTATTCTCACTAACTATCTAGTTCTATGTTGCAACAGTTGTTTATTCTTTGACCTCCTTAGTTGCATACTTCTAAACTTAATTCCACAATTTACAGCTTTATGGCCAAAATTAGAACAATAATAATAGTAACCATAGAAAAAAATTCGGTACCTAAATATTGGCCTTCTTCTTTGAATTGGTTGATTTATCTTTTGTTGGCTTTGTTCCTGATCATAAATCAACTCATCTTTATTAACTTTTGTTTGCAGAGTATGATCATAATCTGACTGTCTGTTGATTTGAAATTTGATCATCTTAGTTGATTCTTTTTTTTCTGACTAGCTGCTACTTGAACCACTTTCATAAACTAGACCAGTCTTTATCAATGGATATATTTGTTTACTCGGGATGTTATTTAGTTCTTTTGAGGCTTTGATACTTGACAGATTTTTGTGAAACAAGGCTTGAAACTTCTCCAACTCTTTTCTAGATTTCACTACTTCTTCTTCCAGAGCTTCACATCTCAGCTTTTTCTCTATTGTTGGAGTTACTTCACACACACCTAGGATTTATTTTTCCTAAGGTTATTCCTTGTTTATTAGTCATAATTAGTCATTATCCAGTCTCCTATATTTTAGGGGAGAATATTCCACCTGGAGAATATTCTCTTTCAATTGACACTTCAGTTTGACTAGTTGAGTTGAGTTTAGATG
>JASDQU010504130.1:97951-109611 GCA_032191745.1 Picea mariana | reverse complement strand
TCTTTACTAGCCTTTGTAGCAGCGACATATTATGTTTATGTTGTTGAAAGTGCAACAACCTTTTACATTTTCAAAATCTAACTTATTATTTTTCCACCTACAGTAAACACATACCCTATGGTGCTCCTCCTTCTATCTTTATCACCTTCCATATATGAATCAACATATCCATGTAGAACAATGTTTGAACCTCCAAAACATAATACATGAGTAGTAGTACCTCTCAAATACCTGAGAATAGACTTTACTGCCTCCCAATGTTCTTTACCTGGATTATTCATATACTTGCTCACAACTCCCACTGCATGTGCAATATCTAGTTTTGTGCACACCATATCATACATCAAGTCCCCAACTATTGATGAATAAGGGACCCTGGACATGTATTATATTTTCTCCTGTGTCTTGGAACACATTTCCTTGGTTAATTTGAAATGGTTGGACAAAGGTGTCCAAATTGGTTTTGAATTCTGCATTCGAAACCTCTCCTAGACCTTCTCTGTGTACTCACCCCTAGACAATGTCAATTTGTAATTTTTCATGTCTTTTGTTATTCTCATACCAAAGATTTTCTTTGTAGCACCCAAATCCTTCATCACAAATGAATTGGCTAATTTCTTCTTGATCAAGTTTATATCTTGCATGTTAGACCCTGCAACAAGCGTGTCATCTACATACAATAGAAAGATAATATAGCTTCCATTTTCTAGCCTCTTAAAATAAACACAGTGATCAGAATGACATCTACTATAAACTTGTTTTTTCATAAACCTAACAAACTTCAAATACCACTTCCTTGGAGATTTCTTTAGGCCATACAAGATCTTCTTCAACCTGCATACTGAATTCTCCTTTCCTTGACCTCATACCCCTGTGGCTACTGCATATAAATATCTTCCTCCAAATCCCCATAGAGAAAAGTTTTTTTTACATCTAACTGTTTAAGATTCAAATATTATATTTCCATGAGACTTAAAATATTCCTAATTGAATTGATTTTAACAACAAGAGAAAATATTTCATCAAAATCTATACCTTTATTTTGTGCAAACCCTTTTACAACAAGTCTATCCTTGTACCACCTTTTTCCTCCATCCTCTTCCTTCAACCTATAAACCCATTTATTCTACAATGATATTTTTCCTATAGACAACTGAACCAAGTCCCAAGTATGGTTATTTACCAAGGAATCCATTTCCTCTTTCATTCCTTGCTCCCACTTATTTTTAGTGTCTACCTGCATTGCCTCTTCATAAATTTGTGGTTCACCAGAGTCAGTCAACAATAAATAATACAGTGAAGGAGAGTATCGTTCAGGGGGTCTACTTAACCTGGTAGATATTCTAACAACACTTGTAGGAGTTTTAGGTACCTACTGCTCCTATTGTTGTACATTTTGATTTTTTGGTAGCTTTGGAGTTTCTTTTTCAGTGATCTCATCAAGCATTATGTATTTTGGTTTTTCTTTTTCCTGTTTATTTCCCTTCAACTGATCTTTGTACATGAACTTCTCATTGAATATGAAATTTATACTCCTAATGATTTTGTGATTTTCATAATCCCATAAGCGATAACCAAAATAATTAACATTGTATCCAATAAAGGTACACTTCTTGGATTTTTCTTCAAGCTTTGTTCTATTTTCTTTATCAATATGGACAAATTCTTCACAACCGAAAGTCTTCATAAATGAATAGTTTACCTTTTTACATGTCCATGCCTCCTCTGAAATGCCATCATCCAAGGAGCTTGAATGCCCTCTTTTTATTAAGTAAATAACAATATCTACAACATTTTCCCAGAAGTGTAAGGTAAACCCAACATGTAGTCTCATACGCCTTGCATGTTTCGTGATTGTTGTGTTCATCCTTTCTGAAACACCATTTTCTTGTGGTGTTCCTAGAACTGTCTTCTCTCTACAAATCCCATGGTATGAACAATAATAATAAAAATCCTTGCTACAGTATTCACCTCCATTTTCTAATCTGAGACACTTAAACCTTTTTCATGTCTCATTCTCAACCAAATCTTTCCATTTCTTAAAAGTGTCAAAAACATCATATTTTTGTCGAATGCAATAAACCCATATTTTTCTAGTTGCATCATCAATAAAAGTAACATAATAACTAGAGCCACCAAGATATGATACCTAAGTTGGTCCCCATACATATGTATGCACAAGCTCTAATTTTTCTCTCTTATTTTCCTTTCTAACTCTAAGAAATCAGACTCTCTTCTATTTTCCATAAACACAGTTGTTGGGCACTTTAATTGTCTAAATAAATAGATAAGTAAGGTGTTCAATATGAATTGTCAAACCCAAGGAAGTTTTGTTATTGCAAGATAATTGTGCACAGTCTATGCTAGATTATGAAAGCAAACACTAATCAATTGCAGTAAGGTAAATTAACACTAAAAGAGACAAAATTGAAAACATGAACACTAACACAAGTTTCCGACAAAACTAGAGTTCTAATCTATTGTTGTAGAATTGAAATCACACTTGCATAATTGAAATCTAATTTCCAGGAGTAGAATTTGATAAGTGTATAAGAATCCTAGATTATCTAATCTATTCTAATTTCCTATATTAATCTTGCAGAAGGAAGTTCTGTGCTAATTGCCGAAAGGAAGTCTACTTAATTACAGAAAGGGAATTCACACTTCTATTTACTTTTGCTTGAAAACATATATTTAATCTAATGCAGAAAAGAAATTAACTTTCAAAGTAATTTTCCAGCAGTATACAACAATTGACTCTAACTCTCATGAGACACACTGATGTGCATTTAACAGAAAGGGACTGAATTGTAACAGCAAATGTATTCTAGAAATTCTAAATAGATAAATCACCCAAATCAAAGCAGTTAATCTAAAACTCAAAACAGAGGGGAGTTTGTGAGGAAGGTGGGCCCTTTACTTCTCACTGAATCCACAAAAAAAGACTACAGTAGGTTGGAGAAACTCAAATCACTTCTTTATTAAATCGTCGAAAATGTTCAGATACAAAATGCTTCACTTCAATCTCTATTCCACAGCTAATCTTCACTCCCCTTATGATTACAAAAGCTCTGTTACTTAAAGACAAAGACATTCAGTTGAAACGGACTCATAATAGCCTTGAGAATCAGATATTCTCAAGTTGTTCGTATGATATAAAAGATCTGTCATCATTACAAAATATGGAAATAATATTGATCACCAACATGATCCAAAACGTGTAACAACCTTGAGGATCTGTCTTCAAATCGTATAATAGCCTTGAGGATCTGTCTTCAAGAGACGGATTTGAATGATATACCAACTTCCAGGATAGGTGGGAGTCTGTTGCAGCAAGTGTAACAACTTCCAAGAAAGGTGCGCAATTGTTGTAGTCATGTAACAGCATGCAGAATGGGCACACCACTGTAATAGCTGGTGTAACAGCAACAATCTTTCTTCAACTTGGTTGTTTTTCTTTAATCTACACATTTTGATCATTAGTTGAGCATTCATGGGTAAAATATGAAAAACGCTACCAATCAAACATGTTAAGTAAATAAGAATACAAAAGAAAGATCAATGATTCATACCTTGGGAAAAAGGTCTTAGCAAACAATATATTAGGCATTTTAGCATAGAAATGATAAGGTTGAATGAGCAAAAGATATAGTGAAAAGGGACATTTCTAGGTCCTAACAACAGTGCTCACAGAAATCCAAATCATTTTTTTTAAGATATGACAACAAATTCCTCTTTTGAAGTATCTGCATCCCCTTCTCACTCATGTGTCCAAGACTATGATTCCACAGTGCTATATCCACTCTTGTACAAGCTAAAGATATAGAAGAGTCAGCATTACCAATACACAAATACATTGTACCTAACTTCTCTCCTTTTGCTATCACTAATGTCCTTTAGTGACATTCCATGTATTATCTGTAAATGTTGATATGCAACCTTCACTTGCCAATTGCATTGTTGAAATAATAGTTTTTCTTATATCAGGAACATGTCTCACCTCTTTCAATAGCCATTGGTTTCCATTCTTTTTCTTTATTTGTACCTTACCCATTCCAACAATTTTACATGGTGCATCATCACCCAAATAAACCTATCCAAAATCACTTTAAACATAATATTGAAAATGTTTCCTATGGGGTGTGGCATGAAATTAAGCCCCTAAATCTACTACCCAAGAATCAATAATGTTTTCTAAAGAAAGAATCAAAGCATCTTGTAACACATCACCTGCTACATTTGCTTCCTAATTTTTCTCATGTTGTCCATCTCTTTGTTTCTTTGGAGCTCTATAGTCTTTCTTCAAATGTCCTTTCTTCCCTCAATTCCAACACTCTATCTTTCCTAGTATGGATTTTGATCCTCCCTTCCTAGAATTCCCATGGTTCCCTAGATTCTTTCTTCTTTCCTTTTGTCTTCCTATTTTCTCCACGGTCAACACATTACCTGATGTCTCACTTGTTCTTTTTCGTCACATCTCCTCGCTAAGGATAACACCAATAACATCATCAGATTTCAGAGTGTTTGAAACAGAGACAGAGTTACTTACAGCCATGACCAAGCCATTCGAGCTTTATGACAATGAAAAAAGATTAGAAGATCCCTAACCTCATCATCAAAGGTCATGTTTATAGAACTTAGTTGGTAACCGTATTGAATTCATTTAAATGATATGCAACAAACCCACCTTCTAAAATATTCATATTAAAT
Organism: Picea mariana; assembly: GCA_032191745.1. NCBI lineage: Eukaryota > Viridiplantae > Streptophyta > Pinopsida > Pinales > Pinaceae > Picea > Picea mariana. The sequence continues at coordinate 104,901 of JASDQU010504130.1, read as the reverse complement.
AATCGCTTCATTAGAAATACCTTGTTGGAGGCCAAGGGTTTTTCATATAGTTTGGGTAGTGCCTTCATCAGATCCTCCATTGTTTTTTATTTTTAAATATTGAAATCCACCAACGTTTCCAGGCACAACCATATTGTTCCTAGTGCCTTTCGGTCAAGAACCTCCCATTCTTCATCCTTCATGGCCATTGACTTATTTATTGTTCCTCCCAATCATAGTATTAGATCCTTCTGATATAAATAATCTTCCATTTGCATCTTCCATAGCTGAAAGTTTTGGTCATTAGATTTCTCGACCTTAAACTTTCCATCTTCGGCCATTACTCCCACTCAAACTAGGAACCCTCTTTTCCCGCGGGTTAACTTTGGATCCGATACCATTTGTTAGAAAAACAGGATAGCTGAGAAATTAAAAAAAAAAAAAATTTCATAAATAAAACACATAAGATACACAATACAATAGAGACACAGATATATGTTGTTCACCCAATGTGGGTTGTGTCCACCAGAGAAATTGTCAAGTCCTTCCTTTTTATTATCTAACAAATGAAGAGATACAACCTATAACACACCTGTTGTAACTTCCTCTTCTTTCTCTCACATTCGCTTCTCTCATAATACAATATTCACTCTCATACATAGTCGCAATACAATTCCCTCATACATAACTAGATTGCTTTTTGGGAGAAAATCCTAACATAACTTCTACCATCAGATCTGCGACCTTATAATGAATGGTCCAAATTGACTACAAAAATAGAATATTTTAAGGGGGGCCAACCCCCTTCGTTCAAGGGCCATCCCTTGAACCCTCGACAGAAGGGGGATAGGAATACCTGGATATAATCAGGAAGATAATTAGGCTCCACAACCAACACATATAAGATTGACCCACGATTGTTTCACCCAGCTACCAATTATGAAATGGTATTCTTAGTGGCCTTTCCTAAGTTTCTCATAGATGACTGCAAGTGGGAACTTCTTATGGTCCATGAAGAAAATAATATATCCTAGTATCATCTCCCTTGAAGGCTTCCCATATTCATGAGGGAGATCGCACCTTGGGTGATTTATTTGTAGGAGGTTAGTATAATTTTCTCTTGGACCTTCATTGGTTGGTATTTGTTTTCTTTACCCCCATGGATTATTTCCAGAAGACTCTTGGTGTATCTTCAATGATTCAGGTCTCAAGGATTTCATCACCTTGAGATTTGATTATTTGGAAGAGTGTGTTTGATTGGATGGATCTTAGAAGAGTATTTTATAGGAGTGTGTTGATTGAAATTTTTTCAGAAAGGCCTTAGATATTTTCTATTTTTTTTATCAAAAGTTATGGCTAATGTTTCTAAGGATGCCAACCAAGAGACACCGATACAAGGGAATCCCTTTGAATTTTTCACTTTTTAGATGTTGGTACCCCTATTATGGCTACATTGAATTTGTCTAGATTCATTGTGGGATCGTTCATTAGGTTTTTGTCCACTTCAACTATCTTGAATGCTCCTGATGCTTCACAAGAAATCACCTTATGTTAAGATAATCAAACCAATTCAAACCTCTTGTTTTCATCACAAGTCAACTTAGTTCCTTCTCCTCTTTCTTCATCTACCAAAATCTTGAATAGTAGCTAGAAGTATAATAGGAATAATAAGAGGAGGGGAAAGGGAAAGAATCGAAGAAAAGGGGGAAAGACACTAGTCAATGCATGTCATGTTGGGGGAAAATAACTAGTCATTGTAAGTCATCCTAGGGGTAGTTTTGATATTAAGAAACTTAGAAAAATAGGACACAGAGATAATTTTCCTTGTAATATATATGTGAGGGATAATCTTATTCATATGTGTCTTTAAATTAGAGAGATACAAAGATTATGGTCCTCACATCAAGGATATTATACTCTTGAACAACCTATGGTTCTCCGACAACCTATTCACCCATGGGTTGTTGAAGTGGTCAAGTTGATGCAATATTCAGTCGACCCCACTCTTTCCTTGGAGAGTGATGCGACTACTGACCAAGTTTTCTTCACTACCAATTCATAACCTTCTAAACAAGGGGATATTCTGTTCACTTCTAATTGTGCTCCTTCCAAGCTCTAAGATCATTTACTATGATTGGAATATTCTAGTTGAGCCTTGTCTTCCTTCTTCTACACCCTTCGAAATAAGGGTTGAAGCTTAATCATTAAACATTTATTGATGTATAGCATATGAAGAATCCTTTGTTATAATTTTATCCTCGTCTTTTTGGAAACCTATGGGTTCTCCCAACCTTCTATCAACTACCAATCCACTACTAGATTTCAATAAAATACCTGGTGAACCTTTGGGGATTCTTCCTTGGTTTTCTATCATGTTAGGGTGGAAGATTTTCTTAATCAATATGATGGTTATGGAAGGCCCATTGACTTCAATACAATAGTTGGGCATGATTTACGTACATGAAATGAATGATATGATGTCTACACTCTTTTGTGATGCATTTTCCTCACAACAAATGCATTGTCACTATCGATCAACTTAAATCTAATAATCACCATCTTCATTTAACTTTATATCATGCTACCCCTTTATATGCTCCTAGCATTTGTGTAAAATCTACCCCGCCATGGGTGAATTATGTGGCATCGTATCCCATGTGTTCAATTTTTACTAAGAAGGAGCATTTACAATCAAGTTCACCTTCTCGGGACATGTTCCTAACACTTGAATAGGTGATTTATCCAATTGGACCACTACCTCACCCCTATTGTATTGAGGGAATGCTCTTACATGCTTTCTCTCGTTGAAATTATTAAGACGACTGGGAGGGGGGGGTCAATCAGTTGTTACTGTTCTTAAACAATTTTATACCTTTTAAACATTATTACTATTCACCAAATGATAGTCAAGATAATACAGAAGGTAATCAACAGAAATAGTAATCATCAATCACACATATGATATACATAAAGACAAATATTCACGAGGAAACTCATAAAGGGAAAAAACCTCTTCTTCTTGGTATGATAAGCAGTCTTTTAACTTCTGTGCATCATCTACTTCTTGAGCGCCAACTCAAGATGAGGCTACAACCTTTGCCTAACAAGCTGCAACTTGTAGAGAGCACCAACCCTCAAGTTTTTCTAGCACCCACTAGAAGGAAGCACCCACTCCCTATGATCTACAACACCAACTGGATGGAAGCACCCACTTCCACTTATACAAGCAACAACTTACACACAGAAGACTCTTGGTCTTTCCTAGCACCACCTTGCCTCCCTAATTTTCTAGCTGCAACTAGATGGAAGATACAACTCCCAGTATTCAAGCACCAACTTGAATCACAGAGGACAACAGACCTCCCTAGCACCACCCTACCACCCTTATTATAAATCTTTACTTGATAAGTACATTACAATGAAACAAATATGTCAATGCTTATAACCTATTCTCTGTTCTACTATTAGGCTCTGCTTTCGCCCTACTTCTATCTATTCATACTCGAATACTCTTGTTGTCTCTTTTCATCTTCTCTTTCTATGCTTTTCTCATTCTCTAAGGTTCTTATGAATTCTACTCTTCTTACTCGCAAGCTTCAATCTACTTCAAATATTCATTACATCTCTGTTTCGATCTTTCTTTCACTCACAGAGATATCCCCCCTTCTTACCATCTTTGCTTTGCACTACTTATTCTCTTGGTCTCTGATTATATTATGTCTTTGTTCATATTATTGTCATTTACATTACAGTCAGTCCAACTCTTCAAATTCAACAGAGTTCCTCACGATTTATAGAGCGACAAAAACACATTCAGTCACTACATCATTTATTTATACATCCACTCTCTATTCATTACAATTCATACACTGAAACCCTCAAGATCGATGGATTCAGTTACCATAACTGAATAACTACTTCAAGACTGAACATGATTGGTCAAGAATCAAAAAATGAACAACAACCCTTCGATCAGATTGAACACTTGATCCGCATCGTTGGATGATACACATTGGGATTTTGACTTTTCTATATTTAGAACCTTAAGTTCTTTGCATTAACTCATTTTCTTAACATATATGACCACGGATACAATGTAAAGAGCCTATTGCATTCATCATAAAGTGGTTTTCAGTATGGAAGTGTTGAGTGTGATATCAAGTAAGAAATCAACACGTCACTGAAACGAAAAAACCACCCAGTATCCATCGCACTGCCCACATGTTTTTACTTGCCTTACAAATCTGATTTCAATATCCATTGGATGTCCATCGGAACTGCTCAAAACGTTCTCCGCCGTAGATCTAGGGAACCCATTATATAACAATGAAATACCTTCAAATAAGGCGACACTTTTGGAAATAAACACACAACGCTAACTTTGGTAGAAGATAACCCATGTAGACCTCTGCCAGCACCTCTGCCAACTACATTTTAAACATTTCATACATGTACTTGATCTCTCTATCTGTGGGCTTGATTTCTCCTACAACTCTGAACATTCCTGTGCTTGGTTTCTCTGTGTAAACTTCAAAAACACTCTGAACAAGGCCTTACATGTTAACATCAATGACAACACACCAAACTTACCAACAATCTCCCCCTTTGACATTGATGAAAACTTTCTGCAACTGCATGAACTATCTCTTTCTCACCCTTTGACATCGATGGCAAAGAAAACATGCTCCCCCTAACAATTTTCAACAACTTCAGAGACATCTCAGAAATACAACAAATAATCAAGAAGCATAGACTCCCCCTATCAAGGTGGGAATATTTAGATGAAAGAAGATATGACACCCAACTTCTAACGTAGATATTCAAATGGTGTCTTTGCTAATGATTTAGTAAATATACCAGCTATATGTTTTGTGCAAGTAATGTAATTCACATGAAAAACTATGTTTGTGACCTTCTCTCTTAGAAAATGATACTTTATTCATATATGCTTAGTCTTTGAATGAAGAAAAGGATTCTTGGAGACACTAATGGCACTGGTGTTATCACAGTGAATAGGAATGGGATTAGTATATGTTACCTTCAAATATACAAGAGTTTGTATCATCCATAATACCTGAGTGCAGCAAGTAGCAACAACAATGTATTATGCTTCTGTAGTTGATAAAGACATATATCCCTTCTTCTTACTAAGCCATGCTACTAACGAATCAACTAAGAAGAATGCACCTCCACTTGTGCTCTTTCTCTCATCCAAACAATTTTCCCAATCGGCATCTAAATATGCATTTAACTGAAAATTCTGATTTCTAGGATACCAGAGACCATAAGTCATTATGCCCTTCAAATATTTGAATATCCTCTTAACATATGCTAAATTACTTTTCTTAGGAGCAGACTGATAGTGACCTACCATTCCAAGAACTTACATTATATCAGGACGAGATTTTGTGATGTACAAAATACTGCCTATCATTGATCAATATGTTCTTTGATCAACATCAGGTGAAATATCATCCTTGCTGAGCTTGCAGCCAACAACCATAGGTGTACTAACAGAGGAGGAATCTTCCATCTAAAACTTCTTCAACATCTCCTTCAAATATTTCTCTTGAGAAAGAAATAGACCTTTAGAACTCTGAATGATACGAAGACCAAGAAAGTATGATAGTTCTCCTATCATTGAAATCTCAAACTCAGATTGCATAGAATTAGAAAACCATTGAACAAAAGGATCATTAGTACATCCAAAAATAATGTCATCTACATAAACCAAAACAACCAATAAATCATCACCTTCAGATTTAATGTACAAATTACTGTCAACGATACCTTTCTTGAACCCTTTGTCCTGTAAATACTTGTCCATTCTATAATACCAGTCTCGTGGTGCTTGTTTTAGTCCATAGAATTCCTTTTTCAACTTGCATAAATAGTCAGGATTATCTGTCAGTAAAAATCCTCCAGGTTTCTCCATATATACTTCTTCTTCTAGATCTCCACTAAGAAATGTTGACTTAACATCCATCTAATATACTTTAAAGTTCTTATGACATGCATAGGCAAGAAACATTTTGATGGCTTCCAATATTGCCACTGGTGCAAAGGTTTCATCAAAATCATGTCCCTCAACTTGTGCATACCCCTTATAGACCAATCTGGATTTATTCCTAACAATTTGTCCCTGTTCATTCATTTTATTCTTAAACACCCATTTGGAACCTATTACATTCTTATTTGCAGGTCTAGGAACAAACTCTGAAGTATTATTCTTCTCAATATGATCAAGCTCTTCATTCATATCTCTAATCCAATCGGCATTCTCACTGGCTTCATAAAAAAAATTAGGTTCAATAATAGATAGGAAAGCAATCCGAGATTGTTCTAAAGCTTTAATCAATTGCCTTCTTGTCTGGAGTCCTTTATTCATATCACCAATTATATGATTTTCAGGATGATTCTTTCTAACAATTCTGGAAGGTGGTTTTGTTTCTGTCTGTTGATTTGAGTCTGCCTGAATATTTGTATTTTCATCTTACTTAGAGTCTTCTCTTTCTGATTCTTGGACATGTTCATCTTCAACTTCAACTATATCCTCTGTAGTTTATTCAACACTGCTTACATCTCTTACCGGGATTTCTTCATCAATTTTTATGTCAATACAATCAACCAATTTATGCAGCCTCTTATTATAGAATTTGTATCCTTTATTGTTTGTAGCATGTCCTAAGAATATACCTTCATAATCCCTGTCATCATATTTTCCAAGATTTTCATCATTATTCTTGATATAACACTTTGCAAGATACCAGATATATAAAATATGCAGAATAGAAATGAAATGCTAGAAATAACAGAATAACAGTATAATATCCAACATAATCTTCACAATACACAGAAATGATATACGAAATAGCAACAGAAATAGCACTTGAACAGAAATAGCACTTGATTCAGATAGCAATGTTCACAGGCCTCTTCGAGGGGGCAACCTCCAATCGAGCAGCGCTCTG
>JASDQU010504130.1:36298-46690 GCA_032191745.1 Picea mariana | reverse complement strand
ATTTTTCCTCTATTTAGGATATAAACAGCTGTATAATCTCTTCAAAAACTGTTTGATAGACCTACTTCATTTATCATCATTCTAGTACATGTTTGTTTTTCCTTTCAACAACCCCATTTTGTTGAGGAGTTATTGCTGGTGCATCTCTTTTTATGCCATGTGCTTCAAAAAATTCTACAAACTCATTGGAAGTGAATACACCTCCATTGTCTGACCTTAAACATTTTATTTTCATCTATGTCTTGTTCTCAACTAGAGCTTTGAATGCCTTGAATTTTTCAAATGCTTCAAATTTTTTTTGAGGAAAGTAACCCAAGTCATTCTTGTATAGTCATCAATGAGTAACATGGAGTACCTTTCTCCCTGCAATGTTTTAGTTTTTGATGGTCCACAAAGATATGCATGTACAATTTCCAAACATTTGTAAGTTGCATATTCCTTTGTTTTGAAGTTCACCCTTGACTGTTGTTATAACCCTAATTTTCTCCATACATGCATACCTAGCATTTGGCCCTCTTACTTGATATTTTTTCCAAGCCATCACTGAGTAGATCTTCTTAAAAAATCTATTTTTGAAGATGTACGTGCCCTGCACCACTACTGCCCATGTACACACACCTGCTGCACCACTACAACCCACGTACATATGCTAGTTGCACCATTATAGCCCGCGTATACTTGCAAAAGTTGCAAAAATTAAAAAGTTGAAAGGAATTCGTTGAGATTACGGGCTATTGGGTAGTTTCCCAACTAATCCACCACCGATAGCCTGTCACCCAACCGAATAACCATCCTTTTGTCATATAAAAGGATGTGTTTGGGTCTCATTCCTAAGCTAAGCATAAGAACAATGAAACTCTGCCTGTTTCACATCCCCTCCTTGCCCCAAGCATTTGCAACTTTGTTGTGAGAATTGCATCAGAATTCCCCATTTTTCCCTTTTTCCTCCATCATAAGGCCATTCCATTTCCAAGAATAAGGTTGAGAGGAGAAAGATATGCAGAGGTGCACTTGGAGCTTGGTGAAGAGGAGCTCGGACCAGGTTCATGGAGCAGTCGCCGACCTTGTTGTAAGTAAACATTGTGATATCAATAAAAGAAATACTTTTCCTATCCCGAAATATGATGTGTCAAATGTTTGTATTTGATTTATGTTTTATTCTAACATATAACCCATGATTTATATATGAAATGAATGTTTGTAGTTTCCCGTTTATCTGTTTGTGAATGCAGGTCAACCTTGGGAGGAGGCTTGAAGTTAGTGGAACTATCAAGTGTGAGAGGATCGACAACGAATGCAGAGTAAAAGGTACAATTACATGATCCTTCTCACTTTGTCTTTCATGTATGAGTCTGGGATATGTTCGGGGTAGTTAGAAAAGTAGGAGACTTTTAGACGGTTGTGATATGCCTACATTTTGAACCCTAGTGTAGTCCATAGGGGGGTTTTTCCCACTAGCAACTGTTTTCCATGCTGACACTGCTTACAAATAGTGCTTGAGGGTTTTATGATTTTTGGCATGTCTCTTACTGCTTGTTTGGTACTAATTTTTACCATATTTTCAAAGTTAATATGGTCCATTCTTTTGTGCCACAACCAACTTTAATTTGTATTTCCTATAAAGCAATTTTCTCCATTGATTTCATTAAGAACATATACATTATTTGGGGTTCTGATTCCTTTTTCTATCAACTTGGATTATTTTTCTTTTCTGATCTCACATTCTTGAGATTTAAACATGAGATTGTGTCCCTGATCACACATTTGGATTACATTGATAATATTGTGTTTTAGATCTTCGACACACATAACCTTTTCTCTTTTATCATTTTCATTGTTAAGGTTGAGGGTGCCTTTTCAAACTATCTTCGATCTACCATTGTCTCCAAAGGTAATGTTTCCCTCATTTTTCTTCAGGGTGATGAACTTTGTTTTATCTCCTATCATATGACTAGATCATCCATTGTCGATAACCCACTTATCCTTATTTTTCTGAGCATGGAGAGTTGCTTGAACAAACAAGAAATTTCCTTTCTTTGTTCCCGACTTTTCATTATAGGTGAAGCTTGCTTGAGATTAATTCTACAATACTTTTCTATATGTCCAAAATTCTTGCAGTTATAACATATGATGTTGTAATTCATCAGGGGATAAAATGAATTGTAATGTCTCCTTCATAATCCCTGAGTATCCTGATAGCTATTCCTCATGTAATCTCCTCTTATATTTATCCTACAATTTATTACTTTATGACCAAATTCATTACAAGAATAACAATAGCCATAGAAAGAGTTTTGATACCTGGTTGTGTGATTCCATATTGATGGGATTGTTTTTCAGATTCGGTCCTTGTGAGAAAACAATGTCTCTTGTGGGTCATACGGTTCTTCCCTTCTGTGGTCTTCCACTTTGATTGGATTTATGATAGTTTCAACGTAGTTCTTGGTTTTTTCATCTCTTGATTGTTTTGAAGATGTTGATGCCTCTTCATTGATAGATTCCTTCCTATTATTGTAGCCAAGACCCGTTCTGTCAGATGGTTCTCTTTGATGATTTAGGATTTCATCTAAAGTTTCAAAAATCCTTGTTTATTTCTCCAACTTCTTTCTCAGGTGGACTATTTCAGATTCAAGAGTGTTTCATATATCTTCTTTTTATTTCAGTTGAAATTTTATAACTTCTTCAAATTTATTTTCTTCTTCTATTTGAACCTTTAAGGTAATTATTGTCTTATCTATTTCCTTATCATCATATTCCCTCTCTTTATATTTCTTTAGTTCTCGCTTTTTCTTTCTATTCTTGTCCTTAAGTCTGTATTTTTCTTCTAGGGAACTAATGAGTTCTTCTTCAAATTCTATTGAGTCTGCGTCTTCATCTATTTGTGTTTCCAGACCCATAAAGAGAATTTTTTCTACTTCACTGTCACTTCCATATAATGACTTGTTGTCTTCATTGGTATATAGATTCTTCCTTTATCTGTAAGGCTTTTTATTCTTTTCAATCTTCCTTTTGTTTTTTTTCTTGAAATTGTATTCTTATTTCAAATTGGTATTTGCATAAGGACATTTATGAGAAAAGTGTCATATTTTCCCATAATTAAAACATTTGAAAGGGAGCTTACCTTCCTATCTGTTTTTGAGCTTCCTGACAAAGTTTTCTTCTTCCTCATATAGTTCGTTGTCTAATAAATCACTTATATTGCACTTTGTCATATTTGATGATTTAAAGGTTGCTTCCTTACTTGATGTTCTTGGTGGTTTATGCTATTCTATTCTCATTTCATATGAATTTAGGGTTCCATGCAACTCATCCATTGTCAGGTTGTCTAGATCCTCCATTTCTTTAATAACTGATATCTTGGGATTAAATCTCGAGGGAAGTGATATGAGAACCTTCTGTACAATACTAGATTCTTCAACATATTCTCCTAATCCTTTGATAAAGTCGAAAACCTCATCCACACGAAGAAGATAGGATGAAATATTCTCTTCTTGATTCATCTTAAGAGTCTCAAATTGTCCTTTAAATATTTGTAACTTTTCTCTCTTAACCTTATCATCTCTTAACGTTTCTCTCTTTTGTAGTTTGTCCCACCTTTCTTTAGCTAAGGTGCGTTGCATGACTTTGGTGTATACTGATTTTCTTAATTTGTAAAGAATATCTTTTCTGGCCATGGAATTATTGTAACTGAGCCTAATTTCAGTTGTATCAACTGGAGGAGTGTCGAAAGATTTGTAACCATTTACTATTGAATCCCACACATCATATCCGAGTGACATAAAAAAGGCTTGCATTCTTATTTTCCAGAAGACATATTTTGATCCATCAAATCTTGGGGCTTTGTTTGTGTAGAACCCTTCTTGTTCCTCCATTGTGAGGATTCACCTTCCAACGGTTAGGATATTCCTAAAGGAACCTGCTCTGATACCAATTGTTGGAATACTAAGAGTGGGGTGAATCAATATTACACAATTAGTTTTACCACGAATTTATTTTTAATCAAAATCTGTTATTTACCAGTATTCAATGATGAACAATTAATCATGTAATTCACAATACACAAAGATTTACCATGGAAACCCAAATGGGAGAAAACCACAAAACTTTATTTATTAAATTTGTAAGCACCAAATTTCCGCAGACACCAATATGCAATAATATTTGTAGGAACCAATATGCAAGGGACAACAATCCCCTCGTTGAGAACCAACTTAGCCAATGGGCACCAACCCACAAAATTATTGTTCATAGGCACCAACCTGTAGGAGACACCAATCCCCTTCCTTTCTCCAGTCTGCTACCCTGAAAGGATTTGTAATTCATGGTTTTCTTCATAATACCTCTCTATGCTGCTTCATCCTTTGTTTCATCAAATCTCATATCATCTTCATTGCTTCCATGCTTTCATACTGACCTCAAAATATATTTTCTCCTCACACCCCTTCACACCTCATTAATCACGCACACCCCCACTAAATCAATTAATCCATCATTATTTATAGAGTTTTTTTCCTCCGTGGATTTTCACATACACAAATTGTGATTTTGAGGTCGACTCAAAATTTCCATTAAAATAGGACTTAAAATAAAATCCTTCCAACTGATCCCAAATTCCTTCCCTGTTTCACGCACATGCTTACTTATCGTTAATGGCACAAATATCATCACTCAACATCCATTGTATATTATTGTGAATCAAATATAGACCATCGATCTTCTTGCTACCCATTGAATCAATACAATCTTATGCAATTCCCCTTCGACACTCACAAATTGTTCGATTTGGATCTTGGATTGATCTCATCCATTGATATCATTATGTCCATGTAGTATAACTACAATGCACAATAGCCATTTGATTTCTCCTAGATATATCACAACCATTATATCTAACATATGTCATATTGAAATCACCATGCTTATCAGACTCTTGGGACCTCATCACTCAACCACCGTCAGATCTAGATCTCCATTCAATATCCACTGTCGAATTCATCAACATGCACGATGGTTAAATTTTATTCCTCAATCTTTTCGTAAGATGGCTAGGTGGGACCCATGTAGATGTACAATTGTCATCAAATCTTGTTCACATGCCAACCAATGGTCCAGATTAATCCTCGAATCTTCTTCATCGGAGTACCTCCACGACAAATAACACAACTTAATCTGACCAATGCTTCTCCGATGGAAGATCCATATCTATTGAGATCTCCTCCAATGAACGGTTTGATTTTGTCATTACTCCCATTCCAATGGAGGATCCAAATCTCCTTTATATAGCTCCTATATATCAACGGTTCATTTTAACTTGGGGCTTCTCCCATCAGAGTCTGTCCATCCACTTTGATGATAAGTATTGCGATGGATCCAACGGTTCTTGAAGACTCAGGATAAATAATGTTGATCACATCATTGTTTTAACCTGCATGACATTTATCTCCTGTCACTCTAATTGTACGTGAGATGGTCAGGTGGGACCCACGTTGATCTATGACTGATATTGCATCTATCCTTCATGATGACCTATGGTCTATATTTCTCTTTCATCGGAGTCCCAATGTATTCTCACACTCAAGCACTCCAATGGAAAATCATATCTCTCCTGCAGCCACTCCGATGAATAGTCTAGGATTTCCTGTCACCATTCTTAGATTAGATCAATGGATATCATTAACACGTAGTTTCCTTCATCATCAGACTCCATGTCAAATTAAACAATGCATGTATTGACATGTGGTTCTTTACAGTGCATTACAGGTGGCTTCTCTTCTAGATTGCTTATGTCAGCCTAACATGTACTCCATGTAGACTCATTCCACATGATGTGGCACCTCCAATCCCATGACATCATCCCTTCCTCTTTCTCTTCTCATCACTGTGCTAACTTGACATTGGACACATGGAATTATCCTTGCTTCTTACATATCCTTCTAGGAGTCATTGATCTGAATTATCCAGGGTTGATTTTTGTCGTTGATTACTCCATCATTGATAATAGTGTAGTTGTCAAAAATTACTCACAAGGTTTGATTGTCCCAACCTGACAATAATGGGCCCCACTTTGAAACTTTTTCTCCGATAGAATGCTACGATGTGCCATCTTCCAGATCCATTGATCTGGTTTACTTTAAGAAAATCCTCACTGTCAATTGGTTTTCTTATCGATGTCAACGATTTCAATAAGGATGTTGTCATTGGTGATCAAGAGACTTCCCACGTCAGCGATAAATCATTAGTGATAAAGAGACTTCCAACTTTGGTGATAAATCATCGACGATCAAACCTTTAATGAAGTATTGTGCCCCGATATATAATCCCTGATGATATGATCATGGCCATTGGATATGAAAGGGATAATGCTACACACCTAAATGTCACACCACCAAATGTTTCACTTAAGTTTCGTATGCACCTTACTAAGTTTCGTATGTTGCTTTATTAAGTGTCATATGGAACTTAATAAGTGTCGCAACTTGGAAACCATGGAAGAAAATTTCTCATAATCCCTAAGTCATTGTGGAGGAGAAAACCCATCATAAGAAGGTATAAACAATTCCTTTTGCCTTGTGATTTTGACCATTTTGAAGGTCAATGCTTCCCTTCCCATGTATAGGGAGCATTGAACTCTTGTCAATGCTACCCTACCCATGTATAGAGAGCATTGTCAATTCTTTGTGCTTAGTATTAGGGGAGTGTTGAAGTGGTGATCCAGGATCTTTTCATCGATGTGATTATTAAAGAATTGTATTAAATGAGAATAAATTAATGTGCACAATAAATAAGGAAAAGCTCAATAATGAAGAGACATAAGCATCAAATATGAACATAAAAACTTGATAACGGAGTTCATCCCTGGTTGATTACATCTTTGGGTCCTTCTCTCAAATGGGTAGGCCTTTTTATTAACTCAGCAAAATAATTTGGAAAAATACATAAGTATACCTCATTCTGGAATTAAGCTGCAGAAGATTTGCTTAGATCAGAAAACAAACATCACCACTAAATTTGTGGCATCGAATTACCCAAAAATGACTCTATCCACGCCTTGATATGAGACTGGAACTTCCAGGCCCCTAAGGAATTTCACCTCGGTTTCCATGCCTACACCTGCAATTTATTCATGAGAAATATTCTCGAAAATCATGCCCTGTCCGTACGGTTGCACCCTGGTCTGACCCCCAAACTATGGCAGAAAACACCTTTTAAATAAAAACTTGGGCATGTGTACCAACATAGATCCTTGGCCTAGTGGTTGTCAGATACTATTTAAAATGTTGTGGTTGGGGAGGTCCCGGGGTCAAGCCCGTGGGCCTCCCCCTTTTGGGTGTATATTTGTTAATAGTATATATATATATATATATATATATATATATATCCCACACCTCCAGCCAAATATATCGGTCGCCATTTTGGCGGATCGTTGGGTTGGATATGGCAAACCGACATTCCTTTTTGGAATGAGTTTTGGCAGAACGAAAATGGCAGATTGAATAACTCTGGTGGTGTTTCTATTTTGGTGGAATGGTTGGCCATTTGGCCAACCACTTTTAAATTTGGAAATTCGGTTGTTAGCCCTCATTAGGCATTTTCCCACTGCCATGTGGCGGCCAATCATCGACCCACGTCATCAATCTACACAGTTAATGCCACATCATCTACGTGGTTATATGTACGAATCCCACATGGATGTATGGACTGCCATGTGGCAGTTTTCCATTGATCCATGGATTGACCAGAAAATGCCAAAAACAAGTGACACATGGCAGCCTTTGGTGCTGCCACGTTGTCATGCTAACATCATCATGACACTTTTCATCCTTTGTGTGTGCCACGTACCTTGTACAGACATTGATATCATTTATACTGATGTTGACATTAGCAGTATGGATGCTGAATCATCCCTATTGATTGGGCTAGGTTGACCAAAACATTGACTGCAAATATATTTTCATCCGTAACTCCATTTGACGAGACGTTTACGCCACTGGAAATATTGTGGCACGCTCTTCGTGATGATGCCAATTTCATCGAGTTTTGAGGACTTTGAATTTTTTTCCCTTTTTCTATCTGTTGAGGCCAATCTGAGCTTCTTGAGTTTCTTTGTGAATTTTGAGTTATCCTTAGTCTCCTCTGGATCCCTTTTGGATCATGCCTTCCCACTGAGAGATTTTTGGACCACCAAAATATTTCATCAATCAACAGATAAGTGAGGGAAGAGTTCCCTCACCTTGTCCTTCTCAATCCACTTTTCCTTGCTTGGATGTGTGCCCTTTAAGGCCACTCGAAGATAATCAACATAACCTTTGCGTTAAGTCATCATCCTTCTATCCATGATGTTATTTTCCTTCAACTCGTCCAAGTACTTAGGAGAAAACTCATCAACTGAAGGTATCCAAACTTCCTCACCCTGATCCATGATTATGGGAGGCTAATTTTTTTTCAAGTTTCCCACATTTACAACTGAGTAGATATTCATATAAGGTGGAAGATCTAAACAAAAAGCATTGGTGTCGCTTTTCTCCAAAATAGTGAAGGGTCCATATCGGATGGGCTTAAGTTTCTTGCCTTCACCCTTCAATCTCTCCTTGCTAATGTGAAGCCATACCTGGTCTCCAACCTGGAACTGATGGTCAACCTGTGTTTGTCATGTTGAGATTTATACTATGATTGGCGTTTCTCCAACTGTTTCCTGACTTCTTGGTGTATTTGTTGTATCCTCTGAATGAACTTGCGGGCCCTGTCTTCGTTTATTTCTTCACTGTAATCGACATCTTTCCCATACATCAAGTCCAAAGGGACCTTAGGAAAATATCCAAAACATGTCTCGAATGGAGAACACTGAGTGGAAGAATGTAAGGCTCAATTGTAAGCATGTTGTACATAGGGTATCTGTTCATCCCATAACTTGGGAAGCTTGCTGCAGTAGCCTCAAAGAAAAAGTACCATTGTTCGGTTAGCAACCTCTGTCTATCTGTTGGTTTGTGGATGGAAAGAAATGATCCTCTTCAACTTGGTGTCCATCATTCTCCACAATATTGTCCAGAAATTCCCAAGGAACCAAGTATCTTGATCCGAGATAATGAATGTGGGTAACCCAAAGTGAACCCAAACATACTGAAAGAAGAGATTAGTAGTCTGCTCAACAATGATCTTCTTTTTACATGGCATTAAGATACACATCTTGTTGAACCTATCCACTACACCATGAAAATAGTCATGACCCCTTTTTGACATTGGTAAACCCCCTACAAAATCCATGGAGATACTTTCCCATGGATGGGATGGAACAGGAAGTGGTGAGTATAGCCCCAATTTTGTATTAGTGGGCTTACAAGTAGAACACATTGTTAATATTATGGTAGCTGCAGGAGGTATTTATCCCCACGTGTGAACCTGATGAGAATAGAAGACTCCGTGAAGCAAGAGAAACCCTAATGAGTTGGATAATAACCCTATAAGCCTTGTTGGCTCAAGAAGAAAATTTATATTAGGCTACTAGCCTCCAAGAGAAGAAGTCGGCCAGAATTAATAATAATATACTAAACAGATACATACCCAGAAAGAGAAATCGGCCCCAGTAAACTGGCAGGATTACTATAAATACAGGGCGCTAGTTCTCATTTGTCACATCTCAGGACTGCAGTTTTCCCAGGTGGTGCGCACTGCAGTTGCAGCTAGTGTGCAGGTTTGGAAGAGGGTTGCAGCTGCAGCTGCAGCAGCAACAAGTTTCAGTATTTGGCTTGGATATCTCTTGGCTAGGGTTTGGATTATCTGATCATCTTTTTGTGTTGCACTATCCTTGGGGAGAGATGTGCTGCTCTTTGTTTGGCTATCTAGCCTAGGGTTTGCTTCCGGAGGAATTCTCAGGTCAAGGTTAAGGTGCTCGGAGGGAGGATTCGGCCTGTGGTTGGGTGACGAGGGTATCGTCAATGGTAAAATGAGCACACCATCTTCTATATTCTACAGGTTATGGGCCCACACCCCTTCAGTCATCCTAAAATGCTGGAAGCAAACATAACCGCTAGACATTGAGCTCGTTGAGGAATTGTCGCTAGGGTTACTAGTAGGAGCAACTTCCAAAAGCACTGCAGCTAGGGTTACCAGCAGAAGCAGTTGCAGAAACCCTAAACCTCTTGTTGAGGCACCTTAAGTGATGAGATTTACCTAATCTCTGGATAGATCAGTGCGCCCTAGCCCAGCGCATCTCCTGGTACTCTCAGAAGGCCAAGACATGAAGTTTGGATTTCTGGTCAAATCTAGGGTTTGACCCAGTCAAGCAAGCCATGATGAACTCTATGAAGTCTGAGAACAAGTTATATGGAGCTTCTAACTTCAGAGAATGGAAGACAAGGATTGACCTCATCCTTTCTAAGAATAAAGTGCCGGATA